>JABUQX010030502.1:100000-114904 GCA_015478945.1 Trachelipus rathkii
AATATATAATAATAATAATAATAATAATAATAATAATAATAATAATTAATAATAATAATAATAATAATAATAATAATAATAATATAAAATCAATAATAATAAGAATAATAATATAATAATAATAATATAATATAATAATAATAATAAATAATATATATATACCATATATATATATATATAATATAAAATATAATATATATATTATAATATATATATATAATATATATATATATATATATATATATATATATATAAATATATATATATATATATATATATATATATATATATATATATAATATATATATGATAATATATATATATATATATATACTAAATATATATAAATATATATATATATATATCCATTTTGCTTATGGTATGTATGACATCCCAGTGCTAATTGTTCGCCTTTCTGTTATGCGTTCATATCCACCACTCATTCCTCCAGACAACAATATTCATATACACATGAACTTATATCCCACACCCCCTTCTAGGACAACATCATACAGAATCCCTAATTCCCTTATATCCATACGTTGAGGAGAAAAAAATTTCCCACATCGAGTCTTGGCGTGCGTAGTTGTGCGACTAAGGGACGGTGGTAGTTAGTTTGGCTGCCTACTACCACTTATCTTTTTGCCAGTTAGGGAATGCTAATGCATGCCTGCGGAGAAGGTCGTGGATCCAAATAAGCCCCCTTTCTATCCTTCGGCGAAAATGTGGAATCGTATCTGTATATGAAATGTCAGAGTAATAAATGTTGAGCAGATGAGAGAGAGTGATGGATGTATTAGAAAAGGCAAATTGATTTGCTTCGCTGTGACTGAAAAAAGATGAAAGGAAACGTGAAAATGAGTGGTGTGGTTGAAATGTGTTTGTGTTGTGGAAAGGAACGAGAGGGGGATAGAAGGATTGCAATTCTGAATGAGTGAGTTGTGGTTAGAGAGCCTTATGTAGATTTTGTGTGTGTGAGTACTAGAAGTCTAAAGCTTAAATTTAAGTTTGAAAAAAGGTCAAAATTTGTGTGGTTGCGCATATGATCCATCTGAGGGCTAATGTTGAAAAGAGTACATTTCTGGGATAATCTGAATGATGTTTGAATGGGGTGAGTAGGAGATTCGTTCATTTGCCACATATCTGCTCATTCAAGCATTTTTTTTACAGTTGTCACCACACTCACGGGCAGAAGCCCTAATCAAGGAGGGGGTTGTATTACTCTTCAAAAAAAGTTCACCCTCTAGCGCAAATTACGGATATGAGCACAGACGCAGGCTTTTAAAGTGAGGGATTAAATTCAGCAGGAAAACAGAAAGATGGAAAGAATTCCACAAAACAGAGGTGTGGGAAAGAAGAAGCACCACAGCACTAGCCTGGAGTTACAATGCTAAAACACAACTCGTGCGCAGAAACAAGACCTATTGTGCTACGAAAGCAGTCGTAAGGTATTGATATATCGAGTTGATAATTCCCTCGGAGCACCTTTACCGCTGCGGTACCTAACGAGATAGAGATAAAGCACCAACATCGCCTCGCAAAGATCGAGGGTCAAGTGACTGGAAAGTAAAGAATAGTTTATAAGCCTTTTTGCCGTGACTCGACCCTGTCCAAAAGCCGGGTAAACCAAGCCCCCCCCCAGAAATGAGAGCAGTAATCCCATACAGGGGCGGATGAGACCTTTGTATAGCGGGAGCAACTGAGAAAAGAGGAAAGGTCTCACAGTTCTAAACAACTCATCTTTTGAGGCCCCCTAGCAGACCGTTGTGATGTGAGGTTTCCAAGAACATTTTTTCTTCATGTTAAGGCCAAGATGTTTATATTATCAACAGAAGAGACGACGAGAAAACCGTCGAAAGAGACAGGAAAAGTTAGAAGGTATTTGGAGAAGGAGATTTGTAAAAGTTGGGATTTAAAGAATTGAATTTCACAAAGGTATTTCTATCCATCAGCGAGAAATAAAATCGGAAAATTAAGACGAGAGAGCAATTCCAGAAGTAAAAGTGGAGTAGAATTGATACGAGTTAAAGAATGAAGGTCGAGTCATCGGAATACGAGTGAATAGAGTTAGAGGTACAGGGAGAGAGTCATTAATGAAAAGTAGGAGATAAGACAAGAACCCTGAGGAACACCACTATTGACAGAAAAGTAGAAGAAGTCGCCCCATCCAAGAACAGCCGATATTTAGAGATTTGAAAGGAAGCGATATTAAGTAAGCAAAGAGAAGCGAAGAATCCAAAGGATGGAGCTTGGAGAAGCAGTGACGCGTCCATACTCGGTCAAATGCTTTCGATATGTCAAGCGCCACACACCAAGTCTCCCCGTAGTTCCTAAGACCAAAAAACTATAAATCGGTTAGATAGAATGTATATCGCCAGTAGACTTCGGGCAACGAGAGCCGTACTTGCGCGATCGGAGTGAAGTTCCATATGATCTAAGAAGTGAGTTGAGAAGGGTTTCAAGATCTTAGATAAGAATACAAGTGAGAGCACAGGGCGATAGTTAGAAGGATTAGAGCGGCTTCCTTTTCGGAAAGGTTGACCATGGAGACATCTAACCACTGAGGGAGTGGAAAGCTGCTAGTATTGAACATAGAGAATATAGTTTTGAGCGAGGGCCGAAGAGATTAGCCTTTTCAGTTGGAGAATTAGAACACAATGATTCAGAGCGAATAAGGGCAGGAAAGGCAGATTTACAGAAGTTGCTAGAGATGACAGATGAAAGATTGTCAGTAGGAGAACCAAGAGGTTAGCGCACTTTCCTTTGATGAAAGCCAGCTTTGCCTCGTCGAAGAGTATCCCTAAATCGGATTTCTAGCTTGATGAAAAAAATTAGCGAGATGTGATAGGAGAACGAAGAATTTTCCACACTCGATAGGCACTGTCTCTAGCCTGAATGGCCAGAGAATAAGCACATCGAACCATGAGATTCTGAGGAAAAGAAAGATTTAGTTTTAGAGGGAATGAATGAGGAAAGAAAAATTTATCTGAAGAAGAAATGAACCTGCTCATCATTCAACGAATACAAGCTCCCTCCTTATCTTAAATCTTTATACATCCATCATTATCCTTATTGAGGTTAGCCAATTTGCTATCATCTGCAAACTTGGAAACCTTACATTTAAGTCCCTGTTCAAATAATTTATACATGTATGAGGAACAGCCACTTGACCTAAGAGAAATCGTTACGGACCACAAACATGTCTCCTCATTTCCAATAATAAATACTTTTCATTTTCATATGATTAACATTATTATTATTATTATTAATTATTATTATATTATTTATTATTATTATTATTATTATTATTGAGACTTAAGGAATCAAATTTTGATCGCTAAAAAATAATTTCGGGAGGGTGAACCCCCTGACCCTCCTGTCTACAGCCTTATATATATATATGATATATATATATATTATATATATATATATCTATATATATATAGTACCTATATCTATATATTATACAATATATAATATATAATATATATATGTAGGGGTGACTGTTGACACTAGTCTCTGATTCTTTAGATTTAAGCAAAGTGTTTGTTCGCCCAAAATTTTCCAATGAAAGATTATTTATTTTTCAATAAATAACAGTACATTGGCAAATTGAGGGTGAATCCAATCTTTTTCTTGAACATAGCTATGTACCAAATTTAGTTTTTCCTTATGGATTATCTTAAATCTTTCTTTCTATCTTTCCAGTTCAGTTTATATTTATAAACTCATATTCATAAACTATATGGTGTATGGTAATACCCATAAAATTATTATTATAATTTCATATTTAAATTTAATGGGATATATCATTGAAGGTTAGTGAATACTGTTTCCTAAATTTATGATAGTTATAACTTGAATTACCTAGCTGAATATAATGAACATAATATAGATTCATATCCCAATACTTACACTATAATTACAGCCTACTTGTGGAAACCATTCTTCTTTTGAAGTCATCAAGCCCAATAAGACCCCTCTTTGACATATTTATGTTAGGGTAAGAATCTTTCTATCTTTTAAACATTCCCTTTGATAATTTGACTTGATAAAATAAACTATTAAATTAATTTAAATAATATAGTAACTTCCCATTCAATTCATTAATCTAATTCCTGTAAAACTTTACAGGGTTTTTATTTTAGGCTCATTCAGCAGATTGGACAAGATCCATCTTTTTCTAGGTCTTAATTATAGACATCTCAAGACCCGTTTTATTTCTAGGTCTTATTTCTAACGACATCGCAAGAATCATCTTATTTTACAGATCTTATTTTACAGATCTTATTCATATTGTTCAGTTTTTATATTAGGTTTTAATTATAGACCACTTCTCAAGAACCATATTATTCCCAGGCAAAAAGTGCCTTCCCAAGAAAACTTAAATGTGGACATTACAATTTTCATTTTCCCAACCTTAATTGTGAGGCAATAATAATTGCCCTTGTGTTGTATGATTTTCATCCACCCATGAATGTACTTCCTTAAGAAATGAATTGAATATAACTATTTGTTAATAGTAATTATAATAATTATATTTGTTAATAGTAATTATTATAATAAATGTCATATTGTAAATAGTGATTGTTTCTTAACTAATTATAACAATCACTCTTAAGAATATAATAATAAATCCTATCAGAGTGGTTATTCATCTGTGATGACCATCTCTCTCTAACACTTTCAAATTCTGAGATTTTACATAAAGTCTCCTCATGAAATACCGAGATAATTCCAGTATTTCCTACACACAACTTTTGTTATAAGTTTATAAAATATCTATGGTTTCGGGTATTTTTACTTAGTATATAGTTTTTTAGTCTGTACCATAGAACTTAATATAGTCCTCATTTTCACTGGGTAATAAACCTATTTATTTTACTTTTCTTTTCTTCTCCTTTGTCCTAAAGTACCTACTATAAACATCCTAATATCACATCCACTATTAGCGACCAGCATAACCAAGGTCCCTCCAAAAATATCCAGCCGTTGGACATATTGTTTCAGCCTAACGGGACACAGGCACGTCTTCTCGACTTACCAGTTCGCAGTGGTGTGTCTTCATAATTATCCAGCAGGTACTTACCTTGTTATTAAATCATAATTTCATAAATTTTCTTTTCTTCTTTTCTCATTCTTCGCTGGGAGTAAGTAAGCCAATTTATTCATTGAACACATTACTTACTCTCCACCACATAAATACGAGAAAATTAAGTGGCGCCCGAACAGGGACCTTGTGTTCTTGTCGGTTCGCTAAGCCACTGGATTGTGATATTGATCACTTTGCCACTCGTCGCATCACAACACAGAACAAAGTATTTTTCAAATATTTCATAAATTTGCTTCATATACCCGAAGAAATTTCAAAACAAATCCTTATACAGGATCATACAATCATAAAACATCTTACTATTCTTAAACTATTAGTTTAGTCCTTACGATCCTACGATCATAGAGGTAGAATAGTATAGTTATAGATATAGTTAATTAACTGAAAATTGTATTAAAACTATAAACTATAAAATGGATATCTCACCAGATAATCCCATTACCCAATTTAACTCTCAAGGGGATCATAAACCAATGAATCCACCTTTAAAACTGGACAATTTGCTCATAGATTTTGACGAGCAACCTCCTATTAGTCCTGTTTTACCTCCCATATCATATTTAAACACCCCCCAATTAACATTATATGATTCTCCTGAATCCCCAAACTTGTACTCTGGGCCCATAATCAAACAAAAAATTGACATGCTAGAAAAAGCTGTTGAGCACTTGACACAGTTACTCAATACATCACAGACATCTACTCAGATATCTAACGTAACTGACCCAGGGAAATACAAGTTGGGAACAAAGAAAACCTTTATTTCATATTTAGAAGATTTTGAAACTTACTGCCGGTTCCAATTCCCTAATTTGCATCACCAATGGTTACACTGTCTTGGCAGTCAATTACAGGGTAAATTTCTCCAATTCTATCGTCAAGTCACTAAAAACGATACAGATTACTTTTCTGTACGAGAGACTCTCATCCAATGGTATGAGGACGAGGAGAGACACATGAACTCTTACTATTTAAAAACTTATAACACTGCCCGTAGACATAAAAATGAGAGTATTCGTGAGTTTGCCACCAGGTTAGAACGCTTGGCTAGTCGTGCTTACCATGGCTTAGACATGAGCGGGCACGAATCTCTCCACACTGCTTTCTTGAATAATCTGCCCTTAACTGTAGAGCAAGGTGTCAGAGAATATATACACACGAAGGAACAGAATAATAATTTCCGTACTCCTTGGGAAGACATAGTGGGATATGCTGATATGCTATATTCAGATTACACAAAATCTTTTATTTCCCCTATTCTTTCCACACATAACTCTTCGACTCAGAACATAAAAGAAAACTCATATATGAATCACACACAGACTTATTATCCTTCTAAACCTCAAGTTCATAATTCTTCCTCTCTTAAAAATCAACGAACCTTTAATCATAAAAACCATAAAAGATCACACAACTTAAATCCAGTTGAGCGCAAAGCATTGCTGTGTGAATTTTGTAAAAAGGTCGGTCACCAAATACACAATTGCTACAAATATTTGGGGATTTGTAGCTATTGTCGAAAACCAGGTCATGTAAAATCTGAGTGCCGATCTCGTAAATCTTCTAAATTACCTCCAACATCTTCTCCCCCGAATGTGCGTAAGGCTATCTGTCCTTTTTGTAGTGGTCCCCATCCTGGGATGAAATGTCCTCAACGTGTTAAACCACACATAATGTTTGACCTTCAAAATCATACTACACGAAGATTTTCTAATTCCCCTACACTTGGTTCTTCCAATGAACACTCTTCTATTAATTCTACTGAAGTAAAAACTGAATGTTACAGAAAATCTCCTCCAGGAATGAACAAAGTCCAAGTCAACGGAACGAGTGTCCGTTGTCTCCTCGTCAGTCTCAAGATTCTAATCCTAAGTTACCTAACCCTTGTTTAACTAATTCTAATGTACCTAACCCTAAATTACCTAACCTTGATTTACATACACCCTATTTTCTTCCTCTAAAACCATTAAGCTCCCCTGTTGTAAGCCCATCTGTGGAAAAAATTAAAAACACAGATTCCTTATCACATTCTCCATTCATGAACATGGAAACGTTCACTCACATTCCTCAAGCCAAAGAAACGTCTTCCTTAAATTCTTATTCTTACAACTAATTATACTAAAGCACAAAATTTGAACACGCTGAAAAGTAAATCAGGTGTTACACCACACCATAATGAAAAAATTACTAATTTAAATAAAATAGCAAACTATTACTCATACTAAAGAAGAGAAATTTTGTTTTATATAGAAATGGGATGGGGAATTTAAAATAATATAAATTCTTCGAATCCTGTCCTATTCTGTCATTTCCGATTCTTTTTCCAAATTCTCCTCATACTGAACCTTCTACTATCGTTTAACGTAAAAGAAGTTCCCAAACTATTTATATAGCATAGTATAAAGAAACCTTTCTCTTGTTCTTTATATCTTTGTTTCATAAAGGTTATAACTAGTATACCTAAAAACAAAGGTATATATATGCTCCACTGACTAAAACTATACGGTATATAGGTTCTATATAATATAGACATATAAAATTTATTATGTTAATAAAATTTTGATATTCATTAATCCTAATATTTTTATTTTCATCAGACAAGTTTATTGTAATTTTTGTGATTTGACACCGCCAAAAATTGTAATGAAATGTACTGATGGAAATCACAATAAGAAAAATTCTAATCCTTTTGTTTTTGAGTTTCAGCGGAAGAAGAAGAGGAACTCGCATTATTCCAACTGTACACTATCTGTCCTGTCCTATTTGGAAAAAGCAGCTAATATTTATTAGTGGTTCTTGGGCAGGATATTAAGTACCATAACAATAACATATGTAGTTCTTGGAATTTAAAATAATTGTAGAAATAACATAGAAATGTAGCAAAGTAATCTAATTTCTATGTTCATGTAGTATATACAAATAACACTGCTGTACTACCTTTTTCTCTGCCTAATAACAGTGGGTTTAAGCTCCGTTATATTTATCACCGTCGAAAATAAAGGTGGGGGTTTAGGCTTAGTAGGGGAGAATGTAGGGGTGACTGTTGACACTAGTCTCTGATTCTTTAGATTTAAGCAAAGTGTTTGTTCGCCCAAAATTTTCCAATGAAAGATTATTTATTTTTCAATAAATAACAGTACATTGGCAAATTGAGGGTGAATCCAATCTTTTTCTTTAACATAGCTATGTACCAAATTTAGTTTTTACTTATGGATGATCTTAAATCTTTCTTTCTATCTTTCCAGTTCAGTTTATATTTATAAACTCATATTCATAAATTATATGGTGTATGGTAATACCCATAAAATTATTATTATAATTTCATATTTAAATATAATGGGATATATCATTGAAGGTTAGTGAATACTGTTTCCTAAATTTATGATAGTTATAACTTGAATTACCTAGCTGAATATAATGAACATAATATAGATTCATATCCCAATACTTACACTATAATTACAGCCTACTTGTGGAAACCATTCCCCTGTTGAGATTCACCAGCCAAATAAGACCCCTCTTTGACATATTTATGTTAGGGTAAGAATCTTTCTATCTTTTAAACATTCCCTTTGAGAATTTGACTTGATAAAATAAACTATTAGAATAATTTAAATAATATAATAACTTCCCATTCAATTCATAAATCTAATTCCTGTAAAACTTTGCAGGGTTTTTATTTTAGGCTCATTCAGCAGATTGGACAAGATTCATCTTTTTCTAGGTCTTAATTATAGACACCTCAAGACCCGTTTTATTTCTAGGTCTTATTTCTAACGACATCGCAAGAATCATCTTATTTTACAGATCTTATTTTACAGATCTTATTCATATTCTTCAGTTTTTATATTAGGTCTTAATTATAGACCACTTCTCAAGAACCATATTATTCCCAGGCAAAAATTACCTTCCCAAGAAAACTTAAATGTGGACATTACTATTGTCATTTTTCCCAACCTTAATTGTGAAGCAATAATAATTGCCCTTGTGTTTTATGGTTTTCAGTGCCTCTAATATAATTATTATAATCATAATAATAAAACTATTTGTTAATAGTAATTATAAAATAAGTATTATATTTATAATACTAATCATAATGAACTTATATTGTAATTAGTGATTGTTTCTTAACTACTTATAACAATCATTCTTAAGAATATCATAATAAATCCTATCAGAGTGGTTATTCATCTGTGATGACCATCTCTCTCTAACATTTTCTAATTCTGAGACTTTACATAAAGTCTCCTATGAAATACGAGATAAATTCCAGTTTATTTCCTACACACAAACTTTGTTATAAGTTTATGAAAATTTCTATGGTTCGGTATTTTTACTTAGTATATAGTTTTTTAGTCTGTACCATAGAACTTAATATAGTCCTCATTTTCACTGGGTAATAAACCTATTTATTTTACTTTTCTTTTCTTCTCCTTTGTCCTAAAGTACCTACTATAAACATCCTAATATCACATCCACTATTAGCGACCAGCATAACCAAGGTCCCTCCAAAAATATCCAGCCGTTGGACATATTGTTTCAGCCTAACGGGACACAGGCACGTCTTCTCGACTTACCAGTTCGCAGTGGTGTGTCTTCATAATTATCCAGCAGGTACTTACCTTGTTATTAAATCATAATTTCATAAATTTTCTTTTCTTCTTTCTCATTCTTCGCTGGGAGTAAGTAAGCCAATTTATTCATTCACATTACTTACTCTCCACCACATTATATCATATAATATTATATATATAGAAGAGAGAGAGAGAGAGGAAAAAAAGAGAGAGAGAGAAGAGAGAGAGGAGAGAGAGAGAGAGAGAGAGAGAGAGAGAGAGAGAGAGAGAGATTTTTAAAATAGTTTTTTTCAATTAATCGTCATCGTCATCGTCATCGTCATCGTCATCGTCGAAATTTGCTCTAATCATCATCGTCATCGCCATCGGCAAAAATTTCATAATCGTCCCATCACTATATAATATATATATATATTTATATATATATATATATTAATATATATATATATATATAATATATATAATATATTATATATAATATATATATATATATATATATATATAATAAATATATATAGTTATATATAAAATATATATATATTATATATATATATATATATATATATAATATTATATATATATATATATATATATAATAATAAATATAATATATATATATATATATATAATATATATATTATATATATATAATATATATAATATATATAATATAATATATATATATATATATATATATATATATATATTATTAATATATATTATATGATACTTGGTAGCCCCTAGCTCCCCGTTTATGAGAAATTAAGTGATCAGAAAACATTGTGACACCTCAGCAGGCCGAGTTCCAGAGATCCCATCAAACAAGAGTATCAAAGTTACATCTGATGTCCGTTAGGTCCAAAGCGTTAATGTAAGAGGTATGTCTGCTGTCATCCTCTTGTCAGGGAGAAAATCTTTACAGGGGTGGAGGGGAGTCGTTTCGAATCTAAATTTATATTGTGAAGGGCAGGGATGATGTCCAGAGCAGAGACGGGACCAACATCACTCTGGATTTGGACAGTCCAAGTTTGTTCTGTGGCGAAATATTCAGAAAGGAGTGTGATTGTATTATGAGTGTTGTTTGGATGATTCGAGAGATCGCTTTTTGTGTTGGTCCAGTGTGAATGTGCTTAATAAGGGGAGTTTCAGGGGGGAGGGAGTGTGTTGTATATGTTAGAATAATCCATGATGGCTAGTGTACCTTTTTTCCTTCTTGGCACAGGGGGTTGTTGTAATGTTTGGCATAAGGGGTGGCCTGTTCAAAGTGATTTGCTATAAAATTGGCCTCCTATCATGTCCTGATGGGCCTCTATAAGTAGAATTTTTGTTTTGGTTTGTAAGTAGTTGATGGGTGTGGAAGGGAGGCAGTCGGTTTATTATTAGAAGAGCTTTCTTTTCAACAACCTATAGTTTTTGGATGTTGGATTGTGATATAGTGGGAACCCAAGCTTTTAATCCATAGTTTAAGTTTGGACAGATGTATTGTCTGTGTACTATTGTGAGGGACTCTTTGTGCTGGCCAAAAATTGTTCCGGTTAGTGTTTTTAACACATTCAATGTATGGCACTAGAAGTAATATTGTTTATGTTGGGGTGAATGTCATGTGTGAATCGAAAGTTAAGCCAAGGATGGTGGGTTGTTTAAAGAGGGGAAGTTTGTTATTTGAAAGGAAAACTGTTTGGTGGGTGTTTGACTCTCTTTTGTTAGGTGTGAGTAATGTGATAAAGGATTTTTGAGGAGGCTGTCATTCTGTTTGTTACAGCCATTCCTCCAATTGGTTTATATATTGCTCTAGTTCTTGTCTTGCTGTATTTATAGAAGGACTTTGGGTTGCAATTGTTAGATCATATGCACAGGGCTTGTAGCGAGTTTCTTATCAAAAAAAGTGAATAAAATTTTGAAAAAAAGTGAAAAAAAATGACTGAAATTCTGAAAAAAGTGAAAAAAAGTGACTGAAATGCTGACAAAAATTACATATTTTTGAGAAAAACGTGAAAAGAATTTACAATTTCCATTACTAAAATTCAATGTGACCTAACTTATTTCCTATAACAACATGCTATTTACTTAATATTTTGAGATGCTAAGAACTATGAAGTAGGTTTTAAATATAAATAACAGAAGATGAAAGTATTATAATAAGAAATGTTAGTTTTAGAAGTTCATAATGTAAAGAAAATGGAATAATACTATACTTGAAAATACACTTACTGTTTTTGGTTACAGAAGAAACAAGCTAATAATTATAAAAATTAAGGGCAATTAGACTTTTTTGGAAAAGTCTGAAATGAGACTTGTTTTTCGTTTTTCAACAGCAACCTGTAAATTTTCCACACCACATCTTTTTTCAGATGCCTCTTTCTGAACATTAGTGACACCTTCCAGCATCGCTTGGGCCAAACTTGCTTCACTAAAATCTTTTTTTTTTAAAGCTCTCTTCAATCTTTCATTAGCTTCCAATAACAGTTTGCCTGCACTTCCACTTTGCTCTGCCTCTTCTTTTCGTAGCTTCTTCAGCATTTGTTCATCATCAGAATTTTTTTTCCTTTTTTTGCACGCAATTTGTTTTTTTTTTTCCTCTTCAGCAATTTTTTTGTCCTTGTTCAGCCTTTGCAGCTTTATCTTTTCGAGTCTCCTTTTTTTCTCTTTCTCTATCCAAGCTAGCAATGTATTGTTACAGCTAAAACGTTCCCATTGGGAAAGGAGCTCTGAGTTATGAAAAAATAAGTAAGGTTGATTGTACATTTAAACTAGGCAATAATTTTAAACTTGATATTTGTTTAATTTACTTTGCCGCCGTAATGATATTAACTGCTTTTCTTTGAATGTTGTATAACTGCCTGGAAGCCATTTGAGGAAATGTTTATGCATTTCATGCATATTTTATAAAACATTTCGCTGTCTGACTGTTTCTTTCCCCACTCACTAATTTTGAAGCCTTGAGGATCAGTTCTATCCAACCAAGACATTTAAATTTACATCTTCCCATCTTCAAAAATATCAAATTTCAAAAAACTTTATACAATTATTATTTTAAATTATTTTAAACAACCTGAAAATTAAAAATTTAAACAAATTATTTACCTATGTTTTCCAGTTCTTGAGTTCAATAAACTGTTTTGTAGTTAAACCACATTTTTAATTCAGTCACAGGTAAAACAAAAGAAAAAGATATCTCCAAGTAACCTACTTGTCCCAAAAAAGTGAAGAAAAGTGTAAAATTGCTTAAAAAAGTGAAAAAAAATGACTAAGCTAAAAAAAGTGTAAAAAAAGTGAAAAAAGTGTACCGCTACAAGCCCTGTATGCATAACTATTGATTTTAATAAGGGGGGGGATGTGGGTTATGGTTAGGGTTGGGAAAGGAAAAAAACAAGCTCGTTTTTTTTCCAAAAAAAAACGTTTTTTTCATGAAAAAAACACAGCCTGAAAAAAAACAAGTAAAAATTTGTTTTTTTCGTTTTTTTCAATTAAGTTGTGGAATTTACATGTTTGAACAATTTTATTATAAGTTTTACCAAATATGCTCTAATTTGGACATTTTTTGGTTCCAATTTCCTACAAGGTGGAAGCCCCTGAGTTTGTGTTCAAAATTTTTATGGGTTTTCCATATTTTTATTTTATATTCTGAATTTTGATATTCATAATATTTTGTTTGTGGCTTCATTAATGTTTTCTTACTGTTTTAGCTTTCAGTAACATTTTTATCATAATTATTTAATCAGAATTTAGTAATGCCATGTTGAAAAAAAGTCGTGTGACTGTACTTTTAAGAAATTTCAAAAGGTTAAGCAAAGGCCCATCGCCATGAAATGTAACTTATTGTTGTGTAGACGTTGCAAAACTAGTATTTATTGCTCATAAGTCTAGAACTAGGAAAATTCTGAAAATTTGTCCCAACTGAGAGAGCATGACTTATTCTAAGGCAAGCTAAGCTTAGAGTCCCTGTTACTGCCCTGCCTTCTTCACCACTGTTCATCTCACACGATACTTCATACGACTCTGAGATATCAGACTGTATCAGCTCATATCAAAATTAGAATGTGGCTGATCACGCTGATGAGCCCAGTGATAATGAGCTTGACAGTAGTCACAGCACAGTAGTCAGTACTCAGTAGGGTCTGGGGATTGGGGACTAGTGATTAGTGAATCAAAAGTTGATATTCCAAAGCCAAATATTTATTTTAGTCATTAACCATTCCCCCTTATTTACAATCTTGGTATAATTGTAATTTTAATATTTTTATTATTTCATCTGCATCCCTTAAGTCACTTTTGAGTTTTGTCATTCAGACTCATTCAGTCATTCTAGTATATAAATATAATATACAATAATGTTTATAAGTAAATTATTAATGGATAAAAGTACAATAAAATACATAGTAAAATTAGTAAGTAGAAGCCTACAAACAGCAGTCTGCAGGCTACAACCTACTATAAATTGTAACAAAAACAATTGATAAAATATAAGAGAAAGGTAGTTCTGCTATTTTATAAATCAAAATGGAATACTTGTTTAATTTCAGGTATCCTCATATTTAAAAAATGAAAATACTCAAGTGAAATATCATATTAGCCTCTTTATATTTTTAAAAATACATTTAATGAAAAAAATGAAAAAAACATGAAAGTTTTTTTCCTGAAAAAAAACAGGATTTGAAAAAAACGTTTTTTTTCCCAACCCTAGTTATGGTAGATTGTGCATAAATAGATTAAAGAGTATTGGTGATAGGATGGCACCATGGGGGAACTCCATTATATAACATGTATATACAAGAGGTGTGGCACCCTTGTATAACTATCTGTGCAACCAGATAGTAAATTTGCTATTATTTTCTTGTCATTAATGTTTATTTCTGTGTTTAAAACTTTGTCTATTAAGAGGTGATGTGGGACTGCATCAAATGCTTTGTTTATGTCTATTGCCACTAAGAGAGTGTGAGAGGGTGGTAGATTTTGGTTGAAACCTTTGAGGATGTTTTGTGTCAGATTGGTAAATAGGTGAGGTTGTGGAGTGTTTTGGTCTAAATCCATGTTGTGTATTTGATAGGGGGATAAAGGGCAGGGTTGGTACCCAAAAACCCAACTTCTTGGGTTTTTGGTCTCTAACTTCTAATTTTGACTTTTAAATCAATGAAAATGGAATACCTTAGTAACCATGGGTTTCCTAGCCTGTATAATGATGATAAAAAAATATATATATTTTATAATCTATGCATT
>JABUQX010030503.1:0-2500 GCA_015478945.1 Trachelipus rathkii
TATATATATTAAATATATATATATATATATTATATATATATATATATTATATATATATTATAAATATATATTAATATATATATAATATAATATAATATAATATATATATTATATTATATATATATAAAACTAGTATAATATATTAAATAATATAATAATATATAATATATATATATTAATATACATAAATATATTAAATAGTATATATTTATCGATAAATATGTTTATTTTAACTAGAATGATATGATTATTTCAATTAAAAACATTGAATACTGCCTAATAAGTTGTAAAAAATACTGAATTTTATTTAAATTACGTATTATATACGATATAATCACTGACACAAACAGGTACATTCGTTACATTCAATTCTAATTAATAAATATATAAATATATATAGTAAACTATATATTAATAATATGTTCGCTCATAAACTTCTTCAGCCGAGAGGTACGCTTGGTATTCAAATCTATTAACGGACATTTCTGTATTCTATTATCGTTACGGATTGATAAATTTTGCTGATGGGTTTTGCAACCTTTAAAGATGGTATTGATAACGAGACTCACGGAAAGTTCCATGTTCGTCCTCGTGGCGTCATCGTGTTTAAACTTTAATAAAAGAGTAGATACAATTGAAGACAGCGAGTTCGCGAGAAAGCTAATATTAGTATTGTGCGCGTACGTGAGTGAACTGTGTGTCTTCGTTGGGTCTCACTGTCTTAGATCTTTTATATGTCAGAATGGATTAGTTTAGAGTGTGTGCAAATTAAACTTTTTTTGTAGATGATCTATTTTGCTTTCACCTATGATGTTCGAGAGGATTGGTCAGATGGGTTTCTGGCCAGGGTTGTGGTAAAAGGAGGGGATTGAAAGTAAATGTGATAGAGTAGAGGTTATTGTGGTGGGTGAGGAGAGTTAGCGGTGTAAAATCATTTTTGGATGGTGAGCAATTGGAATAAGTATCTGAGCTTAAATATTTAGGCTATATGTTGGATTGAAAAGAAGAAGGATGATGCAGAGTGTAGTAGGAGTTGTGAATGGTAGGAGGTTGGCTGGTGCAATTAAATCGTTGGGGGATATAAAGGGACTAAGTCTTGAGTGCGATGGGGTTTTTCATGAGGGCTAATGTGTTACTGGTGTTAATGTACTAGTAGTGGAAACTATAGTGGTGGATAGAGGTAATCTGTATCAGGTGAATCTTTAAGGGCGTGTTAGGTACGAGAAGAATTATAAAGTGAGGAACGAACGTGTTAGGGAGTTGTGTGGTGTGAAGAAATGAGTAAACGAGGGAATAGACGTGAGTGTATTAAGGTGGTTTAGTTATATGGAAAGGATGGATGATAGGATAGTTGGTTGGTTAAGATCATGTATAGTGGTGAGTGCGCTTGGAATCGACTGTCTGGGAAACTGAAGAAAAAGTGTATTGAGCAGTAAGGATTATTTGAAAGAAATAATGTTGAAGGAAGAATGTGAGTTTGGCAGAGGCTAGAAGAAAGTGCATAATAGGAATGAATGGTGGGGTTTTGTGAGGGGCTACGGTTGTGGGCCTGGCACAAGGGATGAACTCTGCGCTGCCGAGATATAACAGTGAGGGTCCATCTCCGTTATTATATATATATATATATATATATATATATATTATAATATTTCTATATATTATATATATATTAATAATATTATATACTATATATATATATATATATATAATATATATAAATATATTTGTTATGGCAAATTTTTTTAGTTATATTGGCTGATATGTTGTAAGACTACGCTCAGAGTCGTTAGCCATTTATAAATAAATCTAATATACTGAATATCAAATTAAATTTTACTAGAAGAGAGAGAGAGAGAGAGAGAGAGAGAGAGAGAGAGAGAGGAGAGAGAGGAGAGAGAGGAGAGAGTAGAGAGGAGAGAGAGATTAAGAAGATGAGGAATTTATTTGAAATAAGAATTAGGAACTCTTATCATCACTTCGTTTCATATGTCCTTTAAAAACGAGGCAGTGTTACACATAGATAGTGAAGTATATTGTGCAATGTATTCAACCTAATTATATTCACGAGAAGCGATAATGGATACATAATTTATAACTAAGTATATATATATACCGGAACGGAATGAGCAAGAAGTATATATTATCCACGTATATAATATATATACTATAAGTATATATTTATACTATATATATATACTTATATTATTATAATATATCTATATACTAATATATATTATATATTAATTATATCATTACTATATACTCTATATAATATATATATATATATTATATAATATATATATAGTTGGCAAACACTATGACCGTGTGCAATTTATGAATTAATTTAACCCCACAGGAAATAAAACAAAGTTAAAATTGTGAGCGTGGCTTTCGGAAGGATCAACCGACTTTCCTCATTCAGACTCAACTTTATTAAAACGACAAAAATGAAAAAGGTAAAAGCAAAAGTTGACATTCCATCCAATTGGTTGGTTTATTT
>JABUQX010030503.1:15000-17500 GCA_015478945.1 Trachelipus rathkii
GAGAATGAATTCAGACCTAATGATATAAGCTTGTACATAAACCAGAACCCTGCCCTTAAGACTTCTGGAGAAATGCGTTGAATTTGTTATTCATTACGTATGGAAACCACACTGAGATTTTAGCCGTTTCCCGTACGAGCTAATGTACAAAAGTCACTCTTACAGAAAGTTAAGAAAGGAGAACTATTTGCTTCGCTTTAGTATCAAATTTTAGCTAATATCGCTTTCCTTTGGGTTAGTATATTTTCGGCAATGGAGAATAGTGGCAGTTACTGGAAATATTGTGATATTATTTTCTAAGGAAAGTGGCTGGTGTCACTCACAGGGCTTGGCGCTCTTCGTAGAAAGATTTCTCTCTCAACTTGGAGAAACGCAACTGAAAAATTTACGCACCATGCTTCGTCAAAATACCACATGCTGATGCTGAGGGTTTTGAGCAAGCTTGGGAAAGGTCTGAACTGTTAATCAGAACAGAATAATTAAGGAAAAGCAGCAACAAGTATTGGAAAACAGAAAACGACTTGCTCCAATAATTGAAACAGTATTACTGTGTGGTCGGCAAGAATTGGCTCTTCGTGGCCATCGAGATTATGGTAAAATATTTATGTCAGAAGAACTCAAGAATAATGAAGTAAACTTTCGGACAATACTATGATATAGAGCAAAAGGTGATGTCAACCTGCAGACTTATTTAGAGGGAGAGGGTTATAAATATCTTAGTCCACAAATTCAAAATTCCATAATAGAAGCCTGCAATGCTATTTTGTTGAGACAAGTTGTTTACACTGTTAACAAGGATAAATGTTTTGCAGATCTCGTAGATGAAACTTTGGATATCTCCGGCGTTGAGCAAGTTTCCATTTGTGCTAGATATGTTAATACTGAGACACTAAAACTATGTGAAGTTTTTCTAAATTTTGTTCCTACATGTGATTTAACAGGCACAGGACTCTCTGATCTGACTTTAGAAAGTTTTGGATTGTTAGGTATTGATACAGCGTCTTTTTGTGGTCAAGGATATAATGAAGCTGCAGCGATGTCGAGTGCCTTCAACGGAATACAAGCACACGTTTCTAGGATTCATCCATTTGCAGTGTACACTCATTGCGACGATCATTCACTGAATTTAGTTGTGTCCAAGTCTTGTGAAGTCGCAGGAATTCGATGTTGCATTGGAGTCATTGCAAAAGCACATGATTTTTTTAAGTTCACCAAAATGAAAAGACATTTTGTGTAAAGAAATCGAAAATTCAGATTTCTCAACGAAAGTTAACACTTTGATAATACACTGTGCCACAAGCTGGATTGAAAGATACAACTCTGTGAGTGATTTCTTTCAGCTTTTAACGCCTATATTAGACTCTTTTGATGTAATTGAAAACTGGAGAGGCACAGATGCTTCTCGAGATGCAACATTGCTAAAAGTGCTATATTGCATCCACAGTTTTTGCATTCCTTTCTTGTCTTACGTGAAGTGTTCGGAATTGAACTACCGCTACCACTAAATTACAAAAAACAAACACCGATCTTAAATTTTCTTTAAATATGACTACTGCTACACATAGAGAACTATAACGAACACAGAAAAAAATTTAATATCAAAAACCACAATTCTATCAATCAAAGACCCAATGATGAATTGTCATTTCGCAAATTAATTTAGTTTGACATGATATTATTTCTTAAAAACCTTATATAAATTGCTAATGATAATTTTTAAATTAGATTTTAATCTTTAACGAAACTTCTGAATTTAATATTAATAAATAACTGAAATAGGAAGGAACTACTTAATATCGCGTAGAAAATATTGATACGCGGTCGTATGATTTAATTTTCATCAAACTACTTCATATAATATACTTTACATCGCATATGATATACTTTACATCAAAACGCAATGCTATGAATTTGTTTGTGTCAAAGTCTGTATTGTTAAAATTTCAAATTAATATATTTAAAATAGTTACCCATAAGACATTTTATTTTATTTTTCTTTTTAATATTTTACAATAATTTTTTAATTAATAATGAGAAAAAATATAATTAAAATTTTTTATATTAAATCATATTAATATTTTTTTTTCAACTTCGCTTTAAAGAAAAATTAATTTTATTGACTACGAAAATTAAACTAACAAAAATGCTATTTTGGTATTATATATATATTATTATATCTACATATAATATATTATATATAATATATATATATATAATATATATATATATATATATATATTATATATTATACCTATATATATATATATATATATAATATATATATATATATATAATAATATATATATAAATTTTACATTTCTTATAAGTTAAATATAATATGTAATGGGTTTTACTTCTGGCGTTATACAGTATGTTGGCAAGAAATAAAATCCATTATTATACTGATGATGTAAAAAATTATATCATTGATGTGTTTTAATCACAATGACGTTAAAATTTTCACTCCTGGAGGAACACCGGGGTTATGGGATAAAAATTT
>JABUQX010030503.1:20000-22500 GCA_015478945.1 Trachelipus rathkii
ATATATATATATATAATTATATATATATATTATATATATAATATTATATATATATATATATATTATATTATATATATTATTATATATATATATTATATATGATAATAATATAATAATAATAATAATAATAATAATAATAATAAGCAATAATAATAATAAATAATAATAATAATAAATATAATATAATAATAATAATAATAATAATAATATTAATAATAATAATAATACATTTAGAATCTTAGGAATTATTGATTTAAAATACGAATTTTCTTTTTCTTTATAAAGAAAGATTATTGTAATTTCTTATAGCTTCATGTTTATATTAAATCAATTTTTTATGTCAACTAAATTAACTAACTTGTCCATTTCTATTAAGAAATCCGCAATTTTTTTTTATTTACTTAAATTATATTATATATATATAGTATATATATATATAATTATATATATATTATATAATATATATAATATATAATATTATATAATATATATATTATTATATATATATATATAATTATATATATATATATATAATATATATATTGAATGATGCTCTGGAGTGGGGTAAGTAGGAGCTTCAGATTGATAGTGTTGGGGGCCCTGAAATGGTTGGATAGGTGATCAAAAAAGGGATGGTATATACAGGTGGTTTTTGGGTGGCGGGAGAAAATGAGGACAATGGTAGGAAGGTGATTGATTTCTGTGAAGAGAGAGGTAATGTGTGTAGTTAATACTTTCCTTTAACACACAAGAGTAATCCATAAGTAATACTAGAGTGGTGTAGTAGAGATGTATCGAAGTGAAAAAAGTATTATTGATTTTGTGTTGGGAAGAAGGAGATGTTGAAGTATGTGTGGATGTTAAATCAGTGAGGTTTAGGAATGGGATATCCGGATCATTATGTTTGTTCTATGTAAAATTAAGTAGTGGGGGCTTGGATGGAGAGGAAGGTGATACGAAAGGAAGTAGGTAAAAATAAGAGTGAGAAGTTAAGTGAGCAAGACAATAAGGATAAGTATGTAAGAGCGCTCGCTAGTAAATCGGTTGAATGTGAACAAGTTGATACTGAACAATTCTGGGGGCAAATGAAGGAAGCAATTGTTAGTAGTGCAAAAGAAGTATGTGGGAGTGCTAAAGTAGGAAGTAAGAATGTTAAAGCGAATGGTGGAATGCAGAGGGATGAAGCGGTTAAAAGTAAAAAGAAGGCGTGGTTGAATGTACTATATAAAAACAAATATGAAATTTCAAAAGAATAGATGCTTGGAATTTATTATAAGGAGGAAAAAAGACCATACTAAAAAGTGCATACCTAGGAGAAAACAAGAGTAAATTGAACATTTGGATAGGAGTGAAATGAGGACATACAAGGCGAATAGGAAGCCTCTTCTGGAAGGAAGCCGCGAATAGGTTAAGAATGATGAATAAGGGAATTCTGCTTAGATATAATGATTATGTTTATGGTGCTTTTGTAACTGATGAAATGAGTGTGAGGGGAGTGTGGAAAGAACACTTCGAAAATCTGCACAATATTAACAGTAAAGATGAGGTGTTAGTGAATGTGGTGTGGTTTTGATGGTGCAAGAAGGATAAGGTATTTTGGGGATGAGTTAATTAGTAATGGAGGAGGTAATGGGTAGAGTTGAGAAAGTTGAAGAATGGTAATCTGCAGGTATATGATTGAAATTAACTAGTGAAATATCAAGAGCGGAAGGCGCAGATGGTGATTGATTGATTTGGGGAAGTTGTGTAATAAAGCTTTATGGAAGGGTATAGTTTCCAGGGATTGGAGGAGAGCGGTAATAGTACCTTCATATAAGGGTAAGGGAGAAAAGGGGAATTGTAGAAATTATAGGGGAATAAGTTTATTGAGTGTTGTAGGGAAGGTATAATGCTGGTATTTTGGTTGAAAAGAGTGCGTCGAGTGACTGAGGACTGGTTGGTGAAGAATAAGGTGCGTTTTAGGAGTGGTAGAGGATGTGTGGATCAAACTTTTACATTGATAAAAATGATTGAGAAAATGAAGGGAGAAGAAGAATAATTATATTAGGTTTTATGGATTTACAACAGGCGTATGGTACGTATAATAGGTTTAATAGGGAAGCTTATGGCAGGTATTAGTGATATATGGTGTTTGGTGGTAGCTTCTGAATGGAAAATCAACAGTATGTAAAATGACCGGATAAGGTTGAAAATAGGCGGTTTGGTGGTAAGAATAAATGGTGTCATGGTGATTGGTTTAGGATTAATATAGCGGAGTGAGGCAGGTTGTGTTATGTCTCCTTGGTATTCAATTTGGTATATGGAATGGGGTTATGAAAGAATTCGAGGTGGGGATGGCAGAAAATGGTGTTAAAATGATGGAGAATGGAGAGGAGTGGGAGGGTGCCCTACCTAATAATATGCGGAAATGATTTGGGTTTTGCTGTGCGAATTCTGAAGAGAGTTTTGAGAGATTGGGTAGAGAGATTTGGCAGGATATGTAAAAGGAGGGTTTGAAGTA
>JABUQX010030504.1:0-5000 GCA_015478945.1 Trachelipus rathkii
TATAATATTATATATATATATTATATATATAGGATATATTATATATATATATATATATATATATATATATTATATATATATATATATATATAGTACTTATATGAGATATACTATATATAATATATATGTATATTATAATAAATATATATATATATATAGTCGGTAATTAATATATAGATTTATATATATAATATAATAATTATATGATAGATATATTATAATATAGTATATTATATATAATATAATATATATTATATATATAATTATAATTTATATATTATATATTATTAAATATATAATATATAATATTAATATAATATTATTATATATATAATATATTTATATATTTTATTATATATATAATATATATATATATATATTATATATAATTATATATATGATAATATAGTATTATATATATTATATATATATATATATATCTAATATATATATATATATTATTATAATATAATATATTATTATATATATATAATATATATATATATATATATAATATATACAAAAAAAATAATATAATATATATATATATAATATATATATTATATATATTTTTATATATAATTATATTTAATATATATATATATATATAATTATATATTATTATATATACTATTATATATATTAATAACCCAGTGAAAATTTTGACATCGTGTGTTATATATTCAATATTATATATATATATATATATAATTATATAATATTATATATATATATTATAATATATATACAGCTAAATAAGTACTAATATATATATAATATATAATATAGCTATATATATAAAATAATTAAATATAATACATAAAAATATATATATATTTATATATTAAAATTAATATATATACTATATATCTTATATATATTATATATATATATATAATTAATACTATATATATAGATATTATAATATATATACTTAATTAATAAACATATATTATATAATTATATATAATATATTAAATATATATTATATATATATATATAATTAATATATATATATATAATATATATATATATATATTATATATATATTACTTCATATATAATTATATCTATATATACTATTAATATATATAATATATTATATATATAGTATATATATATTTATATATATTTAATATATATTATACATATTATATATATATATATATATATATATATATATAAGTATTAACTATATTAATATTAATATATAATTATATATAATATTAATATAATAATAAATTATAGTATATTATATATATATTATATTATAAATTAATTAATATATATATATATATGTGCTGATATGTTGTGTTGATTCAGGTGTGTAATTGGAAACCCCAACTACGGATAAATGACAGAAATTGTTAAATTTAAAATTACTATTAGGACGTTTCCGTATATGTTGAATACTTTAGAGATCCGACTTCATCATTAGGCTCAGATAAAAAAAATATACTTATCATATGTATAATATATATTAATAATATATAATATATATATTATATATTATATATATATATATAATATTAATAATATAATATATTAATATATATAATATTATATATAAACTATATATATATATGTAATATATTAACTTAAATGTTAATATGTAATAATATTATACTTATTTATAATTATTTTAAATATATATTATATATATATATATTATATATATATACTATGATATAAATAGTTATATATATATATATATTATATAGTATGAAACGATAATAAAATCGTTTCTTGTATGTTATTCATTATTATTTTTGTAAGAAATATAAACCTCTGTTCTGTTAAAGAGTCAGGAGGCTTGACTAAATTTGAATAGGGCAATTAGAGCAAAGCTTGGCAGCGTGCCTTACTCTATGTGGGTCCTTGTAGAGAGGAGAGATGGTTCAAAACGATTCAAGCTACGAGAAGAAGCACAACCAGTGTTTTTTAATATCTTAAACCATTGGTTCTTAACCTGGGCGATAGCGCCCCCTGGGGGGTGATTTGATTAAGGCGGCAGTAAGCTCTGGGGGCGCAGAGGGGGGCGTTGAGCTAACATAATAAAATGAAATTATTATCTCCAATAGCAATTTTATTATACATGACAGTTTTGTTAATATTTACATAAATAAAACGAAGGATAAACATTGAAGACAATGCATGTTGAAAAAGATTACGTTTTAAATAATGCAAACGAGTGTTATCGATAAAAACCTGGCCATAGAAAAAATATATTTCTACTATGCTTCTGGCATTTACATGAAGAAATTATTGATTTATATAAAGACCTCGAAGATAAAGTACATTTTAAGGAGCTTGGTTATGAAGTATTTGAGCACATAATGCAAAGCAAGTATCCTAAACTTTGACAGGGAATGAAATTACTCCTACTTGCTTTTACCATCATTCCATATATTTAGGGAGAAAAGGATTTCAGTGCCAGTGCTGCATAAATTCTACTAAAACAACGAAATAAATTATCGGAGAGTAATTAGTCTAAAGAGGAGATAGTGACTTACTTATGACTATACATTGATCACTGATATTAGAAAAATATCATTATATTTTACAGATTATCGTAAGTGTAAGAAGCACAAGGAAGTCATTAAATCACAATTAAGTTAAATATAATAAAATTTTTTTCTATATATTACATATTATAATTATTATCTTAAAAGTAATATTTATTAATCATAATATTGCATTATTAAATATGTTAAATATTTAATTTACCATAACTAGTATTAAAGTGATCCGACTACCAGGTCTTAAAATATGATGGATATGTTCTGAATAATCCGTGTTCTCCGTGTTAGTGATGTTGAGTTGGTGTTTATCTATTATGTTGTTTTAAATGTGTTTTAATCCACTAAATTTTTTTTGTAATTTCTTTTATTTCATTTCAGATGCATCTTTTTTATTCTGTTCTTTTTGCTTGTCCCTAGTGTTGGTTGTTGGTCTTTGTTGTTTCTTTTTTCTCTCTTTTCTTTTCTTCTTCTCCTTCCTTCTCTTCTCTTCTTCTTCTCTTTATTTAATTTTAATTATTATTATTATTATTATTAATATTATTATATTATATTATTATTATTATATTATTATTATATTTATTATTATTATTGTTTAATTTTTATTATCTTATATAATTATTTATTAATAACAACCCCTTCCATCTCACACACCCCTTCTTTACACTTCAACTGCTTTATGTAACTCGTCTACTTTACCTAATTATCCATCATGTTTTTTGATCCTTCTTCCATATTCATAGTTAGATATTCCTGGGTATATTTCCCCACCATCCTGATTTAAATTTTTTTAACTTAGATATAAAAATAAGGCACTTAATATTTCGGGTGTTTGACACAAATCTCTCATATTTGATTTTTTTTTCCTTTTTAATTTGTTTGACATTTTTTGTAATTTTTTTGATTTAATTTGGAAAATAATTCGCACATGTTTTTTTTTTTATTTCAATTATTTTTTTTTTGGAATTTTTTTTTTTTTTTATTTCTTGGTACACTACAAAAATACCCCAACGAAAATGGTACGAAAACTGCACAATGAAAAGTGAAAAAAATTCAAATGAGACGTGACAAAAATTTACACTGAAATAGACAAAATGCCATGGCGAAAGTGGCAAAAAATGTCACAGTTTTAGTAAACATAATGAAACAACAACAAGATGACAAAAAATGTCACAGCGAAAGTGACAAAAATGTCACAGCAAAAGTTACAAAATGACACAACGAATTTTTTAAAATAACTTTCTTATTAGAAAATGGTGAAACGATTTTCCTTTGCAAAAATGATACTTTTGATGTGACATTTTCGTCATTTATCCCAACGATTGGATGGGATATTTTTCTCAGATAATATAATGAAAAACTGAATTAAAACAACTTTCCTTCAATTACACTTCCACTTGGACATTTACTGTAAACACTAAAACAAGTAAACATCAATCTGAATTCTCTTGAATAGAACAAAATAAATAATTCCTCTTGGTCAGTGGGGTACGCAGAGGGGGGTGGGATGTGGAGCTACTACACTCCCCGAAATTTAACGAATAACCAAATTTCCCAATGAAGGCAACGAAAAACAAGTAAAACCAAAATAAGTCGCTCTGAAAAATTTCAGCCCCTCCCAGAAAGAAAATTGATGGCAGTTGTTAACAGATTGTTGGAGAATTGTGAAGAGATTAACGAAAGCTGAACACTAAAATCGCCATCCATTGAAAGATTGATACACAGACGACAAAAATCAAACCTGAGAAGAATCTTAATTTTATCATATTATTATTACTGGTCCATTCCCTCTTCGCATTCTGCTCTTCTTCTAAACTCGCTACCTCACGTGAATAATATATATATTATAATATATATATATATATATATATATATATATAATCATATTATATATATTATATTTATATATAATACATACCGTTTGCGTACTTGTAGTATATCATAATATATATTATAGTATATATATATAATATATATTATATCATATATATATATATACTATATATTTGACGTATACTATATATATATATATATATATATATTATAGTATATAATATATACTATAATATACTATATATACTATATTATAGTCAAACATATTACACTCGTATATTTTGTATTGAGTGCTAATATATATCTATATAATATATACATATATATATATAGTATATATATATATATAATATATTATTATTATGTATATATATATATATATATATATATATAACTATAGACATTACTACATACACTCGATATATATATATATATATATATATATATATATATATATATATATATAGTATATATAAATATGATATATATATATATATATATGATATATATAGTAATATATAGTTATATATAGTATATTATATATATACTTATATATATATATATATATATATCATATAATATATAATCATATATAGTATATATATATATACATACATAATATGATATATATATATAATATATATATAT
>JABUQX010030504.1:10000-12500 GCA_015478945.1 Trachelipus rathkii
ATATATATTATATACTATAATATATATATAGAATTATATATATATATATATATATATATATATACTTATATATATCATATATGTATATACTATTATATATAATATTATATTATACTATATAATATAATATATAATATATACTATATAGTATATTATATATATATATATACTATATATATATATATATATATATACTATATATATATATATAATTATAAATATTATATATATATATATAATATTATTATGCGTCTTAGCTAAGGTTTAGTAGACTTCAAAGAATTGCTTAATACATTACAATATTACGGTAATGATATCAGAGCGATGAGGGACAAACACCGTGTTTTCAACATATATATATATATATATATAATACTATATATATATATATAATATATAATATAAATATATATCATATATATATTATATACTTCTACTATATATATATAACTATATTATATAATATACTCATATATGGTGACGATAGAACGGAGTGAGAAATAATTTGGGATTGATGTTATAATATACGTTGACTAATAAGGCTACAGAATGATCTTTATTATTATAGATATTGAATAAATTAAAGTTTTGCTCTATTATATTATTATTGATTATTATATATTATTATTATTCATTATTATATTATTAATTATTATTATCTATTATTATATCTAGTTATTTATTATTATTAATTATTATTATTTATTATTCATTATTTATAATTAATTATTATTATTATTATTATCTATTCCATAGTATTATTTATTATTATTATATTATTATATTATTATTATTATTATTATTATTCATTATTATATATATTAATTATTCAATTATATTATTATTATGGTGGATTATTATTATTATTATTATTAGTTATTATATTATCTGTCGTTTATACTCTCAGTTGTAAAGTATACAGATACTGCATGCTTATTTATTTAAATCTTTGTATATATATTTTCCATAAATTATGTACATTCCTCAATTTGACTTCCGTTTTTCCTCTTCATCCCATTCGCAGTAATTTTGGGTCTTAAAATGTTATTCAATCAAGTTCTAACTACTTTTGAATCGACCTCAGGTCTAAACTACTTTTGAATCTCAGCCGCAAATCTAACTACTTTTGACATTCGACACCTGCAATCCTAACTACTATTTTATAATCTCATGCAATCTGTATTGCATGAACTTCACCTCAGTCTAACTCCTTTTGAATTCACCTCATTCACTGTTTATCATCTTACTTCGCGCCGAATAACCTCCCTGTAGTGATTAACAATTCACTGCATTATCTTTAATCCTTTTAAGATTAAATAACTTTCATTCTTTTTTTTTACGCCATCAATCTTGTCCTTGTTTTGAAGGCTTATTTTAATCTCTTTAGCGTCATTAAGTTCAGCTAATGTTCAGTTCGTTCTTCTACAGCCAAGCTACGTAATTAAATAGTTTTTAAACTCAAACTAGTTAAAAACGTAGTCCGACATCTGATCATACAGTCACTAACTTTAGAGGGTTTTAAACAGATATTTAGTGCTAAAAATGTTAGAAAATATAATTTTCATTTTTATATAACTCTGATAACAGCTTAATACATTTGCAATTCTTCTTCTTCTTCTTCTTCTTCTTCTTCTTCTTCTTCTTCTTCTTCTTCTTCTTCTTCTTCTTCTTCTTCTTCTTCTTCTTCTTCTTCTTCTTCTTCTTCTTCTTCTTCTTCTTCTTCTTCTTCTTCTTCTTCTTCTTCTTCTTCTTCTTCTTCTTCTTCTTCTTCTTCTTCTTCTTCTTATTATTATTATTATTATTATTATTATTATTATTATTATTATTATTATTATTATTATTATTATTATTATTATTATTATTATTATCTTATCTATTGCGATGAAATTCTTGTCATGGATATTTCTCTTTAGTTACGAGCGCTGACAATGATGTGAAGACGACCACGACCACCCTAGCATTACTGAGTGCATAACTTTTAGAATAATAAATGATCGCTTGCTTAATATTAAATGTGAGAAAAAGGAATCATGTGAAGGTTTCATGATTGCTTATAACTTTGCAACAGTTATTTTCATTTATTGATAACAGTAATAATAATAAATAAATAAAACAATCAATCAATCAATGAATCAACAGCTGAAGTCATTTAATAATAATAATAATGATAATATTAATAGTAATAATAATAATAATAATAATAATAATAATAATAATAATAATAATAATAATAATAATAATAATAATAATAATAATAATAATAATAATAATAATAATGATAATAATAATAATAATAATAATAATAATAATAATAATAATAATAATAATAATATAATAATAATAATAATAATAATAATAATAATAATAATAATAATAATAATAATAATAATAATAATAATAATAATAATAATAATAATAATAATAATAATAATAATAATAATAATAATAATAATAATAATAAAATTTTACTTTGCTTCTAACGCTAAATATTTTCTTCTGA
>JABUQX010030504.1:20000-27500 GCA_015478945.1 Trachelipus rathkii
TATATATATATATATATATATATATATATATATATATATATATATATTTACAGACAAATCTTTATATATATATATATATATATATATATATATATATATATATTGATGAAATTGTATAGTTATAATAACCGATTGGGATTCAATCATTCAGTTACACCATAAGCTATTAATAATAATGAAAATAATAATAATAATAATAATAATAATAATAATAATAATAATAATAATAATAATAATAATAATAATAATAATAATAATAATAATAATAATAATAATAATAATAATAAAATATTATTAAAATAAAAATAATAATCATAATAATAATAATAATAATAATAATAATAAAATAATAATAATAAAATAATAATAATAATAATAATAATAATAATAATAATAATAATAATAATAATAATAATAATAATAATAATAATAATAATAATAATAATAATAATAATAATAATAATAATAATAATAATAATAATAATAATAATATAATAATAATAATAATAATAATAATAATAATAATAATAATAATAATAATAATAATAATAATAATAATAATAATAATAATAATAATAATAATAATAATAATAATAATAATAATAATAATAATAATAATAATAATAATAATAATAATAATAATAAATAAAAATAAAAATAAAAATAAAAATAATAATAATAATAATAATAATAATAATAATAATAATAATAATAATAATAATAATAATAATAATAATAATAATAATAATAATAATAATAATAATAATAATAATAATAATAATAATAATAATAATAATAATAATAAACGTACTGCCTTTGTAAATTTAACTACTACATTAAATACAACCTCAAGGCATATCTAAAATAAAATGTCTAATATTCTTCAGTGTGAATTGTAAGTTGCAAAATTTCATAAATTCGTTTTTCAAGTTTCGAGCCTCTCTCTTAATCTCGAAAATCGAAACTTTTTCTCTACCTTCGAGCAAAGAAAATGGAGAAAGTGAGTCTTTTAAAGTATCTTTAAAATTAATATGTAAATGAGTCTCTTCTATACTTCTCATGTTTATTATGGAATGAATGTTGATGCATTATTAATGAATGACCTTGGATATTTTCTTGCAAAAATTTATGATTTCAATAAAAATTAATTAATATTTAAAGATTTAAAATAGTTAGGCAATGAAATTTAGTTTTCTATTTACTTGTAGAAAATTATATTTTGTAAGTAACATTTTTATATTTTTTATGTATATATTTTGGCAGGTCTGAGGAGCCGGAGCCGGAGCCGGAGCCGGAACCGGAGACGGAGCCGGAGCCGGAACCGGAGCCAGGGAGCCAGAGACGGAACCGGAGCCAGGAGCCAGAAGCCCAAGTCGCGGAGCTGAAAGTTTTTATGTGGAGCCGGAGGAAAAATTTTTTGAGGGGCTGGAGCCGGAGCCGGAGTCGGAGCCACAGAAAAGAGGTTGCTCCAGCTCAGGCAAGTACAAAATTAAGTAATTATTAATTTTATTACTACAGGTTATATATATATATATATATATATATATATATATATATATATATATATATATATATATATATATATATATATATATATATATATATATATATATATATATATATATATCAACTAGAAATATCTCTCTCTGATATATATACATATACATATATACAGTGGCAGCTCTAGACTTTAGGGGCCCGGGGCGGCAATGGCTTTGCGGGGCCCTGGGCGGTGTTTTAATAGAAAACATACACAAGTATATAAAGCATTAAAATCTGCACAATAACAAACTTGGTTCAAACCCTGAACATTGTAAAACAAAAAATTATATATATATATATATATATATATATATATATATATATATATATATATATATATATATATATATATATATATATATATATATATATATATATATATATATATATATATATATATATATATATATATATATATATATATATATATATATATATATATATATATATATATATATATATATATATATCTAATCTCTAACAACTCCCAGGAAGGGCTTTCCCTGTCAGTTGGTCCAGCATCTTCTTCTTCTGGTCCGAAACTCTTAACCCTAGAGCACTCTAGAAGACTATTTCTCGGCGCAATGGTTTCGGACGCCAGTCCTCGAGTTAAACACTCTCAGGTAGGGTTTTAGCCCTTTCAGTAGAACTAGCATCTTCTTCCATTAGGCCTCAAAACTCGTTCTCCCAGAGCTCTCCAGAAGATCCTGCTTCTAGGCCATAAGATTCCAACGCTGGTCCAGGAGTAATAAAAGCAAAAGGAAAGGACCGGGTTGCTAGCCCTGTCGCCCTATGACCATGCGAAGAAAATCTTCATAATCCCTGACTCATATATATATATATATATATATATATATATATATATATATATATATATATATATATATATATATACATATATATAACCTTTAGACACATATATATATAGTATTGCGTAATCTTAAAAAATAACTCTACGACTTTTCTTAGCTAAAGTCGTAAACTGACAAGTTCAAGATTACAAGTGCGATGAATAATGATTTAAAACGTTCCTTCAAAATTTTCGAAGTTATATATTTAAATTCTATTTTTCACACACTTTTATAAATATATATATATATATATATATATATATATATATATATATATATATATATATATATATATATATATATATATATATATATATATATATATATATATATATATATATTTTTTTTTTATATATTTTTATATATTTTTTTATATATATATATATATATATATATATATATATATATATATATATATATATATACTATATATATATATATATTATCTCAGCTCATGCGATATGGGGCGTTAAATCTGTTAGCCTCTGCATGCGCGCGAGGCCCAGGTCGCCCTGCCCTGGAGCCGCCACTATATATATATATATATATATATATATATATATATATATATATATATATATATATATATATATATATATATATATATATATATATATATATATATATATATATATATATATATATATACTATATATATATATATATATATATATATATATATATATATATATATATATATATATATATATATATATATATATATATATTATATATATATAACTTTAATTAATTAAGTTTAATATCCTTAGAAAAATCATATCCTTATAAAAATACTTTCATTTGTCAATATGAAATAGTTAACACAGTTGATGGGAAACAGTCAGTTCGATCATGCACAAAAGAGTCTACCTAACTACCAGTTACTCATGGGGTCACAATACATCTACTGGATCCTTTAAATTAATGCGACATTTAAAACGCTCTCATCCAGACATTGCTGCAATTGTTAAAAAGAAAGGTGAAGCAAAAGGTAATCAGGATAAACCTTTAATTTCAAAAACTCAGACTAAAGTGGAAACTTTTTCAGTTGCCATAAACTTGTTCTGTCTATGTTAAGTGAAAAATTCAAAATACAATTGATTATAATGGTTGTTAAAGATAGTGACCCATTAGTTTTCTTTGCATGACCAGGATTTAAAGCACTGTGTGGAGACATGGCTTAGAAACTGGAAGTCCCTTTAGACTGGAAAAATATAAGCAAAAAAATAAACTTAAAAATTGTAAGGGACGCTTCGTGCATTTAAAAATGGATACTTACACATGGGCAAAGCTAAATTATTTTGCTATTAATATTAGATATGTGGACGAAGATAAAAACAATATTACTAAAACGTTAGCATAAGAGATACCAAATTGCAACATTTCAGCTAATATATCCAAGAACTTGTTATTGACGTTTTAAAAGAATTCGAAATAATAAGAGGCAAGTAATTAGCTTAGTTACGGATAACGCATCAAACATGATCAGTACGATTGAAAAATTAAATAAGGACAATGAGGATGAGGAACAGGAAGCTGGTAAATGTGATACTGATTTTATTGAATGTCAAAACGAAGAAGTAATAGTTGTTTTCAGAATGAACTTGATAAAACTATGAAAAGACTATGTTCGATGACGCTAACATTGCACACATAGTGTGGAGTTCATACTTTACAGTTAGCAGTGCGTGATGGTCTCCACAATACTCATACAGCAAATCTTATAAGCAAGGCGAGACAAATAGCAAAAGCAGCACTTACCCCAAAATTAATGAAAGATAGGAAGTACATGTCTTATGCTCGAAAGGCTTCTGCAACTAAAAGACTATTAGTATGATGGCTGCCGGTACTTCTGAACTTTCTCTCTCCGACAGTCAGTGGGAACAAATCGAAACCCTCGAAGAATTATTAAAACACCCATACTTTACAACAAAAAATATTCAATCAGAAGACTTGACTGCAGGAAAATTTTTATAGAGAAGGGATTTTAGCAAATGACATAAAAAATTCCATTGAAAAGAAGGAAAAGAATGTTAACTGAAAACAAAATATTTTTGTCGGCCATCTTTGTTGATCCACAGTTCAGAATCTTCCTCAGAACTGAAGATCTGATATTAAAAGCTAGGAGTGCTCTTTGTGAACTAGGACTTAAAATGAATAACACTATCGAACAGAAATCTGGGTCGGAGTCAGATAGTTCAGCAGTTTCAGGAATCCTCCCTTGTGGTATCTTGTCAGATGAAGAGGTAAAATTTGACCAATTGGAGCATGCAGAAAAGCGATTGAAAAAAGACAATCTACCAGTAAAAGACCTTCAACCTAAAAATCCTCTAGAAAAATACAAAGGAATTCCATAAGGCATTAGATGAAATAATGAAAATCGACCGGAAATCAAAGTTAACAGTTAAAGAGGCAATCCCTAGCTATCCTAAAATTTTGCAAGATGCCGCTTGCACAATTACAGCTTTGCCTCCTAGTCAAGTGAATGTTGAGAGCTTATTTTCTGCTTTAAAAATAATAAAATCGGATCTAAGGACATCGTTAAAGGAGGATTTTATTGATGGTTTTATTTTTAAGAACAATTGTTTTGAATAAATTTATATTACATATGATCATTATTATTTTAAAATTTAGAAAGAAAGTGAATTATTATTATTATTATTATTATTATTATTATTATTATTATTATTATTATTATTATTATTATTATTATTATTATTATTATTATTATTATTATTATTATTATTATTATTATTATTATTATAAAAATTATTTTCAATAAAATTATATTACATATGTTCAGGCAGCTCATAGTTCAAAGAAGAATTATTTTAAATAAATAAAATAACAATAAATAAAACTAAAATAAATAAATAAATAAATAACTTTTAACAAAATATAAATATAAAGAATAATAGAAACGTAAAATAAAAAAAGGAATTATATTAAAATTTAGGAAGAAAGTGAATTATTCTTTTTCTGTATTTCTTAAAAATCTTATTTTCTATAAAATATTTTCTAAGTTTTTAATTCTAAGTTAATAAAGATGTCATTAAAAAACATTCAATTTCATCATACCATAAAAATTTTGTAACAGAGAATTAATGATTTCATAAGTGTAAATGGAGAAGGAATTATAACTAGAGGCCGGAGCCGGAGTTGGAGTCGGAGCCGGAGCGAAGTAATTTCAAAATACTGGAGTCGGAGCCGAAGTTGGAGACGGATAATTTTAAAATGATAGAGCCGCAGCCGAAGTCAGGAGTCGGAGCCGGAAAAAAATTTGGCGGCTCCGCAGCACTGTATTTTGTAATTTAAACTATTTCACTTTAAATTATATATATATATATATATATATATATATATATATATATATATATATATATATATATATATATATATAAATATATATAATATATATATATATATATATATATATATATATATATATATAAATATATATATATATATATATATATATATATATATATATATATATATATATATATATATATATATATATATATATATATATATATATATATATATATATATATATATATATATATATATATATATATATATATATATATATATATATGTAAGTAAAAAATAAAATAACATTTACATACCCCAAATTAAATACAAAATATGAAGTACATACATTTGCGATGTTATATATATATATATATATATAGATAAAAATATATATATATATATATATATATATATATATATATATATATATATATATATATATATATATATAATATATATATATATATATATAAAGTTAAAAATAGAATAACATTTACATACTACAAAGTAAATATAAAATATGAGGTGCATACATTTGCGAGGTAAGTTTAGAACGTAAGTCTTTAGAAAGCTCACATATGCTCACGTATCTCCGCCAGAAGCGAGGATAAAGCGATTAAAACCTCCAAACAGAACCAAATGTAATAAAACTAATTTGAAAAAAGCCTTCCGTGTTCAATTATATACTACCTCAGGCTTGAATTCCAGCCTTGCTGAACCGGTAAATCATTCTTTGTCGGCTTTTAATCCGACCCGGCTCCGCTCCGACTCCGGTTCCTTCATGTTAAAATACCCCGCTTCGACTCCGACAACGGATCCGCAAATTTAAAGTTTCTCGGTTCCAGATCCTAAACATTTATTTTATAGTAAATTTTATTTTTTCGGCGACTCCAGCTTCACCCCAAAAAAATTCATCCGGCTTCTCCCAAAACCTTGCTGCTCCGCAGTTGCACACTGCACACTACACCCTAACAAGTTTAAGCGTTTATTTAATCGGTTATAAAAAATGTGTTATTACAGCATAACATTTTTTCCATTTTTTTCCATTTTATAAGCATACAAATAATACTCGCATTATATTCATTTTAACCATGTAATATTATATGTGTTTTTGGTAAGCGTTAGAAACAGAAGCAAAACATGAATGGCATGTGTTAAATTATGCGTTTACAACACGTCGGTGACGATTAATAAGATAGCGCGTTAAAATGAATAAAATTTTGGAGTGTATAAAGGGTATAACGACATTTGGCATGTCAAATATCAAATATCACAGATTGTAACACTACAACATAGAGCTGTAACAACAATAGCGCCTTCAAATGAAGACTAACAAATCATTACTGGTAGAAAGATTGCCACACATCAACATTATCATCCACATCAACACCCACAACAGCAGAAGCAGCCAAATTCAAATCCTAAAATTGCAAGTCATCAACAATAGAGATCGCGGAATAGCCTTCCCCATCTGCAGTCATAAATACCAAAAGTCAAACATTGAAACGTCATCATTAATATCTTGATCTTATTCATTATTTCTTTCCTTTGATATGGCAAATAAGAGACATTCATAAAAGCTTTTAAAATAAAGACAAAATATCAATAGTGATATAAACATAAGTGAAAAAATGTTAATTTAAATTCATTTCAAACTTTTGTTGTGAGATAAGCGTAGACTAGGATTAAAATTTTAACTAATATGTGAAATAAATTTATGTCAATATATATATATATATATATATATATATATATATATATATATATATATATATATATATATATATATATA
>JABUQX010030504.1:35000-37500 GCA_015478945.1 Trachelipus rathkii
CGGGTAGTCTGGACGTCACGGCCATCAACACAGAATGCTCCGGTGAGGAATGGTATTGATTGTTACTGAAAACCTGCATACTGGACGGCGTCTCTGTACCTGGGTTTAAGAATTATTGAGAGACTGAGCACATGTAAGGGATTAATTTGTAATACTGTATATATAGTATTGTCTCATTATTTTAATTGATTGTTTTGATAGGTTATACTAGATTAGCTATAGGTCTGTGGTTTTACTGTTAAGAAAATTGTAATGTGTATAAAACCTTTATTGTAGTAAATATAGATCTTTTGTTAACCCGTAGTGGTTTTTGGACCTCTTTACGAAGAACAACTCTTTAGATATCTCTCCTTAACCTGTTACAATATATATATATATATATATATAACATAACATATATATATATATATATATATATATATATATATATATATATATATATATATATATATATATATATATATATATATATATATATATAGTAAGCAAAAATAAAACTACAATACCCAAACGCAGTAAACCCATGTGTTTTGAAACAATAAAAGTGTAAAACAGTAAAACGAAGTAACAAAGGAGTAAAAACGAGACTATGATTAAAAATATGCAGCATCCAAGCTTTCGACCTCTATATCTGGGTTTTTTTTTATCCCTACACATGAGGGTCTTTTATAGCGTTTTTCCTACATTAATAAATTATTTAACAGGTTATCAATTTTTGTTTCACCTGGAGTTTGTTGAAATTCTTTGTTTTTTTTTTATGATAAATGATTCAACGAATTTTCTTTTCTCTACGTTATTGCAAGATAAAATTATTTTGGCAGAATTCATATCGATCATATATATATATATATATTATTATGTTCATTTCTATGTTGGTGCAGAGCAGAGTTACAATTCCCGTTCTTCAAACAATGATTATGTTGATTTACACGTCTTTTGAAATCATCAGTTTCGCAAAAATATTTTTCATCATAATTATTGCAGTCTATACTATAAATTCCTGTGTTACATTCTTTATTATTTAATTGAAATTTTGACATAATTCTTTTTTTTGGAATGTTTGGAACTGACTGTATTAATGATGCTGAATTTGATAACATTTTAATCATTTTAGGTTCGATATGAGAGGGAATAACCATTATTTCATCCTTATACATTTTTTGAATTGTTTCACCCAATGCGAATTTTTTTTCTTGCTTTACGAAAAACTTTGTTGGTATCATATTCTCGGTAATATAATGATCTAAGCGTCTTTTTTGTATAAATTTTAACTCATTATGCCCTGTAGTAGTACCTACTTTTGTACTTTAGGAGCGAATTGAGTCCAGCATCTATAGTAGTTAGTACCTACTTTTGTACTTTAGGAGCGTATTGAGTACCAGTGTATATAAGCATTGGAAAACATTGGTTTGCGATATGCGTAGAAAGCTTGTCTAAAAGTTGTCATTAATATCTATCATTACATCCAAAAAAAAGGGGCAATCTACCATTAACAGACTTCTCTAATGTAAATTTAATGGACTTTTGCTTGTTATTAATATTTTTCAGTACAAATTGGGGATGCACGTTATTGGGAAGGACGGCAAATACATCATCAACAGATCGCCAACATTGCATGTTCGGGAAATCATTTAGAAAATGTACATTTCTCTTCAAACATCATGTATATATTGCTAATGATTGTTGAGAGGGGGAATTTTTGTTTAAAGAAACCATTATTAGATTGAAAGTACATAGTGTTAAATACATAATTCATAAGGTGTTTTCAGCGATAGTGGGGATGCTTTCGAGAATAAGAATGTTGATATTAATTGTCCATTATGTCATAACAATCTATAGTTGCAATTTGAAAATTGTGATAATACACAACGTTATAAGTTACTATTAGATTTTATTAGTTGGAAATTTTATTATAATTTTTAATAAAATTTCGTGAATATTATTTGCGGTGACTTAGAAATATTACGGGGATAAATTTAATTTTACGAACGCACGAACGTCAAATAAAGGTGTATAGTGTATCAACATTTGTTGAGATGGAAGGTCTGAGGAGGAGCAATGCCAGTTAATGTAATATTTGGTAGACATTATATAGAATTGACAATGTTTGTAAATAAATATGATTTTAGTTAAATAATTTAAGTTTTTTAATATTATTATATTGAATATTTAAACAGGTTTAGTGAGAGTAATAAAGATTATTTTAAAGAATTGAGGTCAACTTTCATAAATTGAAGTACGAGACAATATACAGATTGAATTTCGACATAAGTTTACTAAAATCACTATTTAATTACTCGCATATGATTTCTAAGAACTTAGTTTATATTATTGTCAAATTAATAATTACATTTATTAAATCATTTTGTCCCCATTGGATTATCATTAATTTCAAAGAAGAATAAGAAACCTTCATAAAGAGAATAATTATATAATATTATATATATATTAATATATATATAATATAGTAATTAATTATGTATATATATTAATTATAATA
>JABUQX010030504.1:62500-68287 GCA_015478945.1 Trachelipus rathkii
ACCTATCGTATCAGTTTAATTTACGGGAGTACTTCCAACTTGCAACACTTTGAGTCGCGGCATTATCCTCTAGTCTGTCGTCTGTCCTGTCTGTTCTGTCTCGTCTGCTGTCTGTCTGTCTCTCCTGTCTCTCTGTCTCTCTCTCTCTGTCTGTCTCTCTCTCTCTCTCTTCTCGTCTCCTCTCTCTCTCTCTTTCTTCTCTCGGGCTCCTCTCTCTCTCTCTCTCTCGTCATCTCTCTCTCTCTCAAAAAAAAAATGTAAAGACCTTAAGTTAAGCGTTATTGGAACAATTACAACAATGTTATTAAGTCAAAATAATTCAACCAATGCCCGAGAGGCATTGGTCTTATATATTAGTATATAATATATACTAATATAATATATATAATATATAATATAATATACTATATAATATATATATATATATATATATATTATATATATAATATAATATTATATATATATATGAACGCTAGTACCAAATGGTGGCAGGGAAATATGATCTACATACATAACAAAGTCGACATTTGTAATAAAAAAAAGAAAAAATCTGGTTATTTAGAATTGCTCTAACGAATCCACAAAACTTAACGCTAACCTCAACCTAACCCAAAATAACCTAACCTAACCTAACGCTAACTTAGACTAACCTAACCTAAGCTAACCTAATACCTAAACTAACGCTAAACCTAAACCTAACCTCCTAAAACCCTGCTGCGGGCCGTAGATGGAAATTTTTTGATCTCTGTCGACCATTTGGATTAGTCCTATATATATATATAATATATTATATATATATATATATATATTATATTATATATATATATAATATATATAATATATATAATATATATACCTACTATATACTGTATATATATATATATAATAATATACTATAATTATATATAATAATTATATATATATATATATATATATATATATATATATATATATATATATATATATATATATTAATATATATATAGTTATATACAGTATATATATATATATATATATATATATATATATATATATAATATATATATATATATATATATAATATATATATATATATATATATATAATATAAATATAATATATATTATATTATATATAATATATAAGTAGAGAGAGAGAGAGAGAGAGAGAGAGAGAGAAAAGACTTGATAAAATGGTCGATTTACCGATGTTAACGGTATTATATATGGGAACACAATCACATTATATACTACAGTAATAAAAACTATAAATTTCACTAATCGCTTAAGTTCGCTACATGGACAATACAGTAAAGACATTAAATAAAGGGAGATACAGATATGGAGCGAGGTATGAAGGTATTGTCCAGATACTGACAAAGATATGTGATTCTTTAACGACCAGCCAGTGGCCAATGCCTTTTTACAACTTGTGTGACATTTAATTAGTTTTTATTAGATAAATATTTACCACAAAAAAAAATAAAATAAAATGGGTAAATAAAAAACTTTTATATTGTAATTCAAACTAAACTGATATTTTTAGCAATAAGAAAAGCAATGAAAAATTTGAGATGAGTTTTTAGCATTACAGAATACTACTACTACTACTACTACTACTGACTACTACTACTAATAATAATAATAATAATAATATAATAAATAATAATAATAAATAAATATATATAATAATAATAATAATAATAATAATAATAATAATAATAATAATAATAATAATAATAATAATAATAATAATAATAATAATAATAATAATAATTTAAATAAATTCCAATAATGAATTAAAATATTTACATAAATTACATTACTTAATTTGAAGGAAGAAAACCGAATTTAAACAAAAAAAAAAAAAAAAAAAAAAAAACAAAAAAAAAAAAATCTTAAGGAGAGGCAAAAATTAATGTTTTTGTTTTAAAATTCAAACTGTTCAAGGAAATTATTAAGTAAAGAAAGAGAATTGCCATTCTCTAGGAGATCCGGGAGCTTATATCATATTAATATATATATATATATATATATATATATATATATATATAATATAATATAATATATATATATATATTATATAAATATATATATATATATATATATATTATATTATATATACAATATCACTTTTCCTAACACTAATTACCTAACCTAACCTATGATAAGCTTACAAAAGCCTATATTTGCCTTAACATAAATAAAAATTAAAAGATATTAAAAGTGAACAGGACACGAGATCTGGCACAGTTTGTCGCAAAAATTATTAAATTATTTTAAATTAAAAATAAAAATGATTTTATTCAATATTTTTGGGATTAACATATTCTATTACATTTCAAGAAAGTTTTTTAAAAATATTATCCAAATTTATTCTTCCTTATATATTCATAATAGAATATTACTTACTAATAATATAACTAAAAATAATAATAATTAACACTAATACGAAAACTAGACAAAATTCACCAGTCAAAGTATTTTTTATTAAGTAAGACAATATAAACCAAGTTTACACGTTAAACAACGTTTCTGAGAACGTGACTACATATTATTACATCATGTATTCTGAGAGTTCGCAGCACTAATAATTTTACGTTATATTATTCTCTTTCAATTTGATATGATATTTCAATTTTAAGGCAATTTGGTTGCACCGCAATGTCTCTCTCTCTCTCTCTCTTCTCTCTCTCTCCTTCTCTCTCTCTCTCTCTCTCTCTCTCTCTCTCTCTAATCTCCCTCTCTCTCTCTATCTCTCTCTCTCTTCTCTCTCTCTCTCTCTCATCTCTCTCTCTCTCTCTATCTAGTATATAATATTATATATATATATATATATAATATATATATATATAGTATATAATATATATATATATATATCTATATATATATCTATATATATATAAATATATATATATATATATATATATATATATATATATATATATATATATATACGTATATATATATTATATATCATATATTTATATATATAATTATGTATATATATATTATATATACTATATAAGCTGAGCCGGAATGATAAGTTCGACAAGTGGTGGGTGAAATAAAAAATCGGTTGCTAATTCGGATTAATGGCGCCGTATTTGAAGTATGTAATTCAAAGGAAAGTTGGTCTCCAGCTTTAACAGCAGAGCCGTGTAAGAATAAGTGTAGTGGTTTAGTCTGGAGGTAAGAGAGTTGGAGAGTAAGAGAATGAATAAAGCTGGGGGGGGGAATTATTGAAGATTGGGGAAGGGGGTGTGAGGCAGTTCTTAGAGAAGGAAATAAAATCGGGAGCCATACTGTAGTTCTGAGATAACATTAGAAGATTTAAAGGAATGTTCAATCTTCTTTGTTTGGAGGGATCGAACCTTAGAAATCTCTAGAGGTTAAAGCAATAAGGACGAAGTAGTCCCGAGGGTTGAATTGTTCCTCCTTCTTCCTCCAGTTAAATGGTGTCCTCTTCAAAACTGAGGAATAAGCCGAAGTAGAAATGGACAGGCCAGAAAGGAAACAAGTTTCCAAGGTAAGGGCCAAATCATAATCTATAAACAAGTCGTAAAGGAAACGCAGGAAGAATAACTTCACAGGAACACGCATTCGTAGTGCCAAGTTCAGAGAGAGAGAGACGATAAAAGAGAGAGAGAGAGAGAGACACAGAGAGAGAGAGAGAGAGAAGGAGAGAGAGAAGAGAGAGAGAGAGAGAGAGAGAGAGAGAGGAAAGAAAGTTGGACATTTTCTTGCAAACATACCTGAAAGATCATTGCCTTTCCTTCACAGAAGAAAAACGTTTATTCTCAACTCACTCTCAAGCACTATATAAATACTGTTATATATATTAATAATATATATATATATATATATATATTATATATATATATATATATATAATATATATATATATATATATATATATATATATAATATATACTATATAATATATATTTATATATATATATATATATATATGATATATATAATATATATATATATATATTGTTTTTTTTAGGCTGTGCACATTTTAGTTAGTTAAATTAATATCCAGGAAATTAACCGAAATTTTAACAATTCTGTTCTGTTCAAATTGCAATTATACTTTTTTTCCTCAGGTTTGTGCCATTTTTCCTTCTTTGAGGTCACAGTTTTTCTGATTAACCAAGCTTTAAGAAAGTATTTCTGATATACAACAATTGGGCCTTAAGGCATGTTTTAAAGAGCATATGACCTTTACGATGCCTTTCCACTGTTTTTAAGTAAGACAATAGGTTTTTATAAAATATATTTATCTATTTATTTTAATTTACATTGCCTAGAAACAAATTTTTAGTATTGCCGAAATATTTTCTAACTTTACAACATCTCTGATATGGAACTAATCTGTTCTTTATTAGTTATCAATTTTTGTGTTTAAAACTATATGGAAACTAAACTTTAAACTAAAGAAAAAAACTTTTAAAAATATAAACTCTTTAAAATAAAAAACTAAAACTTAGAACTAAACTTTCTGAATATGGATAACTAATATGTTCTTTCTTACAGTCAAAAACTTATCGTGCTAAGTCTTTAAAACTTAATGAGTGTTTGACTAAGACAATATCTTTGGATTATTCACCTTTTGAAATATCTTTTTTTTATCTTCGCCCTCGAACGTTTAAAATAAAGTCATTCGGACCGAGCTGAAGCCACGAAAGCTGGAGCGGAGCTCTGAATACCGGTCGCACTACTGATTGAAAATTCTATTACATAATTGAAAATTAATTGAGGATATTAACTCTTTACAGGATTCACTTATATCCTGTATAGCAAAAATATTTTATCAATATCATATTTAGAAATGTGTTTCCTACATTGGCAATTATGTCCTTTACAAATTGATAAGGACCTGTAATTGTGGAAATGTTTTTTGTTCTAGTAAACAATGTCGCATGAGCATCTGAATTAATTTGGTTAAAATTTTAACGTTCGAGGGAAATAAAAAAAGATATGCAAAAAGGTGATAATCCAAAAGATATTGTTGTCAATACTACTCATGAAAAGTTTAAAGACTCTTACGCAGTATAAAAGTTCAGACGATAGGTCAGGAGATAAGTTAAGAAAGCATATTAGTATCCATATCGAAGTTTAGTCTAAGTGTTTTTTAGTTTTTAGTTTAAACTTAGTTTTTTTTTTTAAAAAAGTTTTTTTTTTTTAAGTTTTAAAGTTTAGTTTCATATAGTTTTTAAACACAAAAACTGATTAACTTTAATAAAGAACAGATTAGTAAATCCTATTCAGAAGATGTTGTAAAGCTTAGACAAATATTTCGGTAATACTAAACATTTGTTTCTAGCAATTGTAAATTAAAATAAATATAATAAATATATTTTAATAACCTATTGTCTAACCTAAAACAAGTGGGAAGGCATCGTAAGGTCCATACTGCTTTTTAACCATCTGCTTAATAGCCCAATTGTTGTATATAGAATTACTTTCTTAAACGCTTGGTTAATCAGAAACTGTGACCTCAAAAGAAGAAAATGGCAAAACCTTGCAGGAAAAAAAAGTGTATATTGCAATTTGAGCAAAAAAAAAAAAAAAAAAAACGAAAAGAAATGTTAATTTTGGTAATTTTTCCTTGATATTAATTTAACCCTAAACTAAAAGTGCACATGCTAAAAAAACATAATATATATATATATAATTACTATATATATATATATATTATTATATATGATGTATAATATTATATATATATATATATATATATAATATATATATATATATATGATATATAATATATATATATATATATAATATATATAGTATA
>JABUQX010030505.1:5000-7500 GCA_015478945.1 Trachelipus rathkii
TTTTATGGTTTAAACTTCTCCTATGATGGGTAAGAGCTGAATTTTTATTGTCGGAAATTAAATCGTGTTTGTGCTGACTATTACGTCTATCTTAATTCACCGTTTCACCTATATATATACTTGTACAGTCATGACACGGGATCTTATATACGCATTGTTTATTGGTGGCATTTCTAAATTTATTTGGTTTCAAAACTTTTTTAAGAGGTAGTGTATTTGATGGGGTAGTAACTATGCTATTCGGTATAATTTTCTTGATGAACTCAGGAATGGGATACGGGACTGACAAATAGGTGATTTTTTCCTCTTGAGGTGCTGGGTTATGGGTATGGTAAAATTTCTCTTTTGCTTTCTTCAATGCTTTATTAATTATATATGAAGGATATTGTAAAGTTTTAAAGGTTACAAAAAGAAAACTCAATTCATCTTGCAATGTTGAAGGGGAGCAAATCCGTAGTGCTCGTAAAAATAATGCAGAGAGGGTACCAATTTTTGTATTGACGGGATGAAAAGAATACCAATGTATGTAATTAATATTTGCCGTCGGTTTTCTGTATATTGAAAAGATTAAATTGCCATTAGAAGACCATTCTATCTTAGTGTCCAAAAAAGGCAACGACTTATCGTTAGGAATTTCTATAGTAAATTGTAGGTTGTTATTATATGAGTTAATAAACTTCAGAATATCCTGTGGGTTTTTTTGAAGAGGAATTGCACTGAATACGTCGTCGACGTATCTGAACCAATGAAGATTTGTGAACATCGGATGGGGGAAAAATGATATTAATTAATTAATTAATTAATTAATTAAAAATGATATTAAATACTTAGACCTTGCTTCTGTTTGAAATAGTTGGTATTATAATGAAAAAAGTTATGATCCAAAGTTAGGTTAATAAGTTGTTTTATCAGGGCAAATGGATATGCAACAGTACACTGAGAAACTTGTAAATGGTGTTCTAGAAGGGACAATGCTAATGGAACTGGTACGGACGTAAACAATGAAACTGCATCAAAACTTACAAAATGAAATGCCTGTGGGTTGATATTTTTGATTTTTTCGATGAAATCCGTAGTGTTAGTGATATGAGAAGTTGATATATTGCTCATAAGTGGTTTTAATTGTTCTGCCAACCATTTTGACAATTTATAGGTAGTACTATTAGTATTTGAAATTATCGGACGTAGGGGATTATTTTGCTTGTGAACTTTTGGTAAGCCGTAAAACTTTGCAAGATGAATTAAGTTTTCTTTTTGTAACCTTTAAAACTTTACAATATCCTTCATATATAATTAATAAAGCATTGAAGAAAGCAAAAGAGAAATTTTACCATACCCATAACCCAGCACCTCAAGAGGAAAAAATCACCTATTTGTCAGTCCCGTATCCCATTCCTGAGTTCATCAAGAAAATTATACCGAATACCATAGTTACTACCCCATCAAATACACTACCTCTTAAAAAAGTTTTGAAACCAAATAAATTTAGAAATGCCACCAATAAACAATGCGATATAAGATCCCGTGTCATGACTGTGCAAGTATATTTAAATAGACGTAATAGCCAGCACAAACACGATTTAATTTCCGACGAAATAAATTCAGCTCTTACCCATCATAGGAGAAGTTTAAACCATAAAATAAATATCGACAACATGGAACCTGTAATTTTTGTATCAGACAATAACAAAAGGAAACTAGTTTACTTCTCCTGCCATTTTGTTATAATTATCAGAAGTAAACATAGAAGTAGCACAGAATTTAATAATGAGGGATACAAGATTTTACAAAAAGATCGATAATAAACTAAATAAACAACAACCATCCAGTCAATAAATATATCATCTTTGGAGTCACATCAACGTAAAAGTCTTCGTTTTGTTTGAAGCTCACCTGAAGAGGCCGTGCTGGAAGCCGGCGAAAGCTAGTGAGAACAAAAATTAAATATTTGTTAATTCTTTTTAAATAATATAAATATGTGTGTGAATAGTTTTTATGTTATGTTAAAACAATAAAGTTTAAATTTTAAGAAAGTGTGTAATTATACAAGGGCATTTATCAGATAAATATATGAATTGTAGAGTTGGAAATCTATTTTATGCCATATATATATATATATATATATATATATATATAAGTACACGTAATCCAGATATATATATATATATATATATATATATATATATATATGGCTTATATAAATATATATATTATATATAGCGGTTAAGGTTATATTGTGTGGTATATATATATATATATATATATATATATTGTTAAGGTGCATATATATTATTATGCATATTTTATATATGAGCATAACAGGTTACATTGTGATATATTATTCGCCATATATATATATACATACATATACATATATTAAATAATTTAAATGCCATATACATACATGTTATATATATAGTATATATATATGCTATTATTATTATTATTATTATTGGTTATTATTATGAGCAGATATTATATATATATACATATTGGCTAT
>JABUQX010030505.1:12500-15000 GCA_015478945.1 Trachelipus rathkii
AAACATCTGGTATACTTGACGCAATGATGTAGTTGTCAATGAATAATAAATCTGCCAAATCTCTTATTGATGTTCTTGATCTAATGTCTTTCATAAGAGTCACTCGAAAGCTTTGAATTTCAGAAGGAAAGTTTTCTGTGAGATCTTCTCTATATTCGTATAACAAAATTTCAGCTTTTTTCTGCAATTCTTCATTTGTTGATGTTGAAAGAAATTCTGGAGTCAGCGTTATAAAGAGACTAGACAAATGGTCCATACTTTCAAATCTTTTTTTAATTGGACAATAATTGTGTACAATGTTCGGTAAAATACAGCAGTTTGATAATACCTCAACGGATCTAACTCATCAAAATGACGTTTAGTTCTACGAACTCTATGATCTGGAAAAATGGCATCAAGACACCATTGTTGGGCAACAGCAGAAGCAGTTGCCATAGTATCTTCAAAATTATTTCTTAAATGTGAAAGGCTATTAATAGCGTTATGAAGTACAGTAGTTGCTTTTGATAGATCAGCGTTACTGTTCTGGAGAAATTTCGAAACCAAGTTAAGAGATTCCCAGCATACGTATGGAAAACGGTTCCTAGGGTGGCCTCTATAAAGAAACTGGGAGTTCTGCTTAGACTGCGAGACTATTCTTCTCAGTTACTCCAGCTATAAAAGGGTCTCATCCCCTCTGTATGGAATACTGTTCTCATATCTGGGGGGCCATTTAACCCGGCTTGACAGCGTCGAGTCAAAGTCAAAACTTTATAAACTGTTCATGCTTTCCAGTTCACTTTGACCCTATCTTTGTGGCGATGTTGGAGCTTTATCTCTTTTCTATAGGTACTGCAGCGGCAGTTGTCTGAGTGAACTTACCACTGGGCGTACCACCACTTTACTATGATCTGGAAAAATGGCATCAAGACACCATTGTTGGGCAATAGCAGAAGCAGTTGCCATAGTATCTTCAAAATTATTTCTTAAATGTGAAAGGCTATTAATAGCGTTATGAAGTACAGTAGTTGCTTTTGATAGATCAGCGTTACTGTTCTGGAGAAATTTCGAAACCAAGTTAAGAGATTCTAGTATTAATGTATGAAAAACGACCTGGAAAACAAATTCAAAATTTTCCATGTGTTTTTTCAATCCATTTGCCTTTGCTCTTTCATCGAGTTTTGTAGATTGCAGAACCAATTTGGATAAAACTCTCATTATAAGAGAATAATTGTAACGAAGAACTTTCAAAGAGTCCAATCTCGATGACCATCTAGTAGGACAAAGTTTTTAGAGTTTTTTTTTACAGCTTTGGCTGAAAAACAAATATAAATTTTCTCCCATATCATAAAACAACTTGTTCTCTTGTATACTTGACACAGCATCATTTATGACAAGATTTAAATTATGAGCCGCGCAGTGTACGTATTTAGCAGTTGGTTGCCGTTGCTCAATTCTTGTTTTTACTCCACTATAAATACCGGACATAACTGCTGCACCGTCATACCCTTGACCACGGCATTTTGACAAAGACAAGACCCCTTTCTTCAATACCTTTTATTATTTCGTCTTCTATTCTGTTTGTTAAACCTAAAAAAGTGAACATCAATAATTAACGCTGAAACCTTTTGAATGACGTTTGTTAATATGTTCACTCGGACTCGTTGCAACAACTGGCAGAAACTTTCTGCACTTAATTCATTGAACCTTAATGGCAGACGTTATTTAGTTATATATATATATATATATATATAAGGGCTATATATAGTTATGTTATATATATATATATATATATATATATATATATATAGCATATTTATATATATATCATATATATATATATATATTGGTTGGCTATGTATTGTTGTTGTTATATTATATATATATTATATATTATTATATATATATATACATATATTATATATATATATTATTATTGTTGGTTATTGTTATTGTTTATTATTATTACATATATTATTATTATTTATTATTATTATATAAAGATATATATTATTATATATTATTACATATATTATACATATACATATTACATATTATATATATGGCACATATTATTACACGCATAGTTTATATATTATTGTTGTCATTATTATTATTATTATAGTTGTTACATATTTGCAGTAGCTACAGCTAAGAGTTATTATTGGCTGGGCATATATATTGCTGTTATATATACATATACATATATATATATATATATACATATATACATATTATTATTATTATTATATTATTATATTACATATATATATATATATATTATTATATAGTTATATATATATATTATAATATATATATATTATATAAATATTAGTTACATATTATATATATATAGTTATAGAGTGTTATATTACATTATTATATTGGTTATTATTATATATATTATATATATATATATATTATTATTATTATTGGCTATATATTACTATTACACACACACAATATTTACGCCACACATTACATGATACATATTATGTTAATATTGTTATTATTGGTTGGT
>JABUQX010030505.1:17500-27500 GCA_015478945.1 Trachelipus rathkii
ATATATATATATATATATATATATATATATATATATATATATATATATATATATATATTAAATGAGCAGAAGAGGGCAGTGATCAGAGTGGAGAAGTTGGCAGAACAAGAAACGAGACGAAATTATGAACGGGAAATGCAGGTAACCCTAAGGAATGGAGAAGAAAACGAAGACTTGCAGGATGTCATCAGGGAAGTGGCAAAGAAAACTCTTGGTAAAAGATGAGTAGGAGGTACTAGGAAGAGACATACACCATGGTGGAACGAAGAAGTGAAAAAGCAATTAAGAAAAAAACAGAGAAAATGAGGAAGTGGCTGAAAAGAAGAACAGCTGCAGCAAGGGAGGAATATGCAAGGAATGATGCAGAGAGAATAAAGAGGAGAGCAAAAAAGATGGAGACAGAGAGAATGGCAGGAGAAATAACGAGAGATGTGGGCGAAGGGAAGAAAAAGCTATTTAAGATGGCGAAGGCGTATAGAAAACCAAAAAGTGTAACTAGACTTATAAAAGATAGAAACGGAGAGATTCTCTTATGAGACCGGAAGAAAGAAACGATAGATGGACCGAATACTATGAAGATCTGCTAAATGTAGAATACAGAGAACAAGAGGAAGAAGCTGCAGATCAGACAAGGGAGGAGGAAGAGGAGGATGAAGGCGGAGAGATAACGGTGGAGGAATATGAAGAGGCTATAAAAAGGATGAAGAAGGGTAAAGCTCCAGGAGAGGATGTAGTGGCTGTGGAGTTGGTGGAGGAGGGAGGAGAGGAGCTGAAAGGGAGAATCATCAGTTTGATGAACAAGTGTTGGAGAGAGGGAAAGGTGCCGGAAAGGTGGGGCAAAGCAATAATAATAATACCGATATATATAGATAAAGGAGATGCTGGAAGCTGTAATAATTATAGGGGTATCTCAATGATGGACCATCTGACGAAAATATACGAAAGGTTGAGAGAGAAGGTAGAGCCGAGACTCGGAGAAGAACAGTACGGGTATAGAAGGGGAAGAGGAACGACTGACCTCTTATTCACACTGAGAATGGTATCGGAGAAGATGCTGGAATATGGCAAGAGATTCTTTGTAGCCTTCATTGATCTCCAAAAAGGCATTTGATTCGGTGCCAAGGAAAAAGCTCTGGAGAGCTAAGGAGAGGAAATTATGGAGTGAAGGGTAGATTAAAGAAGGCGATAGGAAAGTATGTATGAGAAATGCAGCTGTAATGTTAGAGGAACTGAGTGTGAGAACGATAGATGGTTTGAGGTGAAAACAGGAGTGAATCAAGGGAGTTATCTCCACTGTTGTTTATATTATATTTAGACGTGGTGATAAGGAAAGTGAAAGCAAAGACTGGGGGAGAACAGTGAATACAATGGTGCTATGCGGACGATCTGGCACGTTGAGCGAGAGAGGAGGCGATTCGAGATGTGGTGGAGTTGTTTGCGGAGGAGTTGGAGGAAGCAGGGATGAAGCTAGATGAACATACAGAAGACAGAGATATTAACAGTAACCGAGGAAAGGGAGGAGTGGGATGTGAGAATGATGGTGGAGGTGGGTGTATGGCAATACCTTACTATCTCGAAGGATGCTTTAACAGAAGGGTAGTGGTAGCATTGGCGTGAAGAATGGAGTAAGGGATTGAAGCAGGAGCGGGTAAAGAGCCTCCCAAGAGCAAGACGCCCGGCTGCCGTGTGAAGGTCGGCGCACGCCGGGCGTCGAGGCCGGCGATCTCACAGCTACACAGACCATTACAGTAAAATGGCCGCGTCTTTTCTATCGTCACTTGGAACAGTGTTTGCCTGCTGAAGAGAAACAGCGAGTGAGGTGGTTGTCCGCAGATGATGTTAAGGTGCCAGACCGGGTCGGCCCGGGCCACCGCCAACCAGCCAGTGGTTAACGCTGTGGCAGTCGGGTCGTTCGACATGCGGGTCGCAGAGCGTACCACAACAAACCCGCTTTTCGTCTTTGCCACAGAGTGCACAGCAGAATGCCACTTTCTCAGCCCGAACCAGCGTGCACGATAGAGCTGTATTACCATTTGCGCGCTTCAGCCGCCGCAAAAGATGCAATGATATTGCCTCGTTTGTCTCTTCCAGCTGTTCTGCAGATAGTGATCTGCAATCTTCCTCTTCTATCGAACGATTTTATTAGCCAGTCATAGGACAAAACACAATCACCCTGGGAAGAAAGCAGCCACCACCCAATACTGTAGTTCCTTATCTTTCCGTCAAAATAACACACTTACTGTCTGCAAATGTTTCTAACATCCAACGCTTCGTGTCGTGATACTTTTTGCTCTCCATCCTGATTTATCTCCCAGCTTTCCAGTCTCTCCCAAGATTTACGAGTATATTTTTGTATTTGGCCTTTGTTTACTTGATCCCTCCTTGGCGTTAAATGGCTTAACTGGCTTTTGCAAATAAATTGGCGAAATCACTCTCGAAACCCCCTAATTTTAGTATCAATCACATATAGCTTTACTTTTTGCTGGTCTTCTCGCCGTGCGTCACTCTATGTGGTGAAGGTGGGTTTGCTTTGTCTTACCCACAAACAGTCCTGTTTAAATTCAAAATTATTGAGTGGCTGTTTTTCTCAACATTGGGTTTTAAATATATATATATATATTACATATATATACATATATATATTGTTATATTATTATGTTATAGTTATATAGTATATGGCTGTTGTTATATATATATATATATATATATATATATATGCTATTATAAATATATATATATATTATTATTATTATATATATATATAATATTTATATTGTTATATATATATATATATATATATATATATTACATATATATACATATGTTATATATATATTAAATGCTGGTGTTCTTTAAAAGGACTGGTGCCTGAGCGCGTACAGTTCCAGACGAGGTGCGTTGCCACCGCGCCATTGTAGCGACCGTTCGGCGCAGGATCTGCAGCCCGCCAGATGGACGTGCGTGAAGAGTGGGTAAACGATAGGACAAATAGCGCAGACTGTTGGTGTGCGCCAAACCGAGCCCAAATAAGACGAGTGCGGATTTAGTCGCAGCGAAGGCCGCAGTGAAATGGTAGGCGGCGGCGATAGGGCAATACACCACTACCACCTCACATATATCACGCTTCGATTGCGACGAAGCCTTTACCAATTACTAAATGGCGCTTTCGATTTGTCATACTCTACGCTTTTCTTTTCGACGCACGTAACGGCACCCACTCGTCTTGGGAAGGTAGCTTTTCCGAATAATATATATTGGCTAAGGTTGGCATTATTGGCTATTGGCGCTGCTGGTTATTATTAAGTTATTACGTTAGTTAAGGCTATTGGTTGGCGGTTAAGGTTGGCTATATATATATACAGCAGCAAAGTATAGCAGTGTTACATACATAATACTGGTTATTGTATATATCTTCGAAAGTTGATTTAACGCCGAACAGCTGAGTTTCAAACTTAGATACGTCGCGCCACGAACGGTGTGGTTGTGAACGCGAAGGTGCCGAGCTGGCGGACCAAATATTTAAACGCCCGTGCCACGTGTCTGAATACAGAACTGTTCAATGCAGATGACAATGCAGCGTGTTAGTGGTAGCTTTGCGCGGTCAGAACGTTAGATAGCCAGGTTCGATAGGGCGGATAAATGAGAATGGGTCGGTTGAGATGAGTTTGCCATGGTGATGGAAATATCGGCCGGGTGACACCTGGTGACCAGTGAGTGCGCACCCTGGAGAAACGTGGCTTTGGCAATGGCAGCGCGATAACGCCGTGGAGCAGGATCACCGGGGCGCCAGCGGTCAGCGCAGGATTTTCGATCGCGACGACCACTGGTCAGTATAGCGCGGGGCTTTTTCACCCCAGGCTCATACTCTACTGTCTTTCTGGTTTCGCACGAGCACTCCAGCCTGGGTGAGGTGGCTCACTCGGTGTATAGCAGCAGCAGCAGCGAATATATGTTACTGTTGTTAAGATACAAAGATATATAGGTATAGTTTTTTGGATTGTTATACGCAGTACGGTATTACAAAAGTATCAAAAAATACTTATAGTGCCAAAGTTTTGGTTATACCATAACAGGTATCGCCTAATGGAATGTTGTTTGATTTCTTGAATATTCTGGCTTCACAAATCTATATTTTTGGTTTTTTAAACATTAAAAATGTTTAATGGAATATTTATTTCATTTATTTATTTACACAAATCTTATATTTTATTTTAATGGTCAATTCTTTGAGTGGAAAGGTCAATCATTCTGATTATGTTTCTCATTTTTTCTTTCTCGATACCTATTCAACACTTGGGTCGCTCATCACCACTGCCTCCCAGTCGAAAACAACACCAGAGAGGCCACAAAGTCATCTTCTTCTCAATCTCCACAGATAGATTATATGTGCTACAAATACACATGGCCTTGACCCATTCAAACTTAGCCTCGAACACCTTCAGCAAATTTAGTGCCCACACAAAGCTATGACACAGGCTACCGATCCATCTTTCGGCCATTTGCAGTGCCATTAGCAGGTCCCTACTCCTGGTCAATACATCCATCATCTTCTTCTTTCTTTACATTTTCTAATCATTCAATGGTTTCAGACAAATCATACAACATTGCAGCATATATTGTTGTTATATATACTATTGTTATGAGCATATATATATATATATTATTACAGCATATATATATACATATAGTTAAGATGTTATATTAAGGTTGGGTTACTATGGAAGAGCAGTTATAGATATTAATAATAATACACAATAATATAGTTTTTCTTTTTTGACAAGAATGTGGTTAGATCGTGTTAGCAAACCACGACAGGGGAACCCCAACGATGAAATTCCCGTCGTTAGCCTTGCTAACACGGTCTAGCCGCATTCTTGTGTGCTGTAGAGATCTGTACTTCACTCAAAGAAAACATATTATTATTATTATTTTATTATTATTATATATATATATATAGGAGAGTATATATATATATATATATATATGTTAAGATGTATACATTTACGTACTTATATATATATATATATATATATATATATATATATATATATATATAAAATATTGCATGAATTGTCTGGGGAATTATTGTAATGTTAAAGAAATTAATAAGAAGAGCATGGATGTGTATTTCTATTTTTAGGGTAAAATTGGATTTAATTAGCTGTGCAAATCTCAAACAAACATGCAGTTGAAGACGAAAGTGGTGACGAAGGGGAAAGGATGAGTTGCAATTTGATCAGTGACCAGTCATAGAGCTATGGGGGATTTTGTTTGTGTGGGTACTAGAATTCTAATGTTGAATTTTAAGTTTGAATAGGTCAAGGTATGTGTGGTTGTAACATATAGTCTATCTGTGGAGGATGTTGAGGAGAAGGTGACTTTTTGTAATAATCTGAATGATGTTTTCGACTGGGTGAGTGGGAGTTTTAGGTTGAATGTATTGGGCGACTTAAATTGTTGAATAGGTGATCGAAAAAGGAATGATAGAATAGGTGTATATAATAGAATGATAGAATAGGTGTATATAATAGTTCCTCAAAATTTATTATTAAAATAAAAAAAATATAAAAGATTTGTGTAAATAGAATAAATAGAAATAAACTTATTATTCCATTAAACATTTTTAATGTTTAAAATAAAAAAAATATAAAAGATTTGTGTAAATAGAATAAATAGAAATAAACTTATTATTCCATTAAACATTTTTAATGTTTAAAATAAAAAAAATATAAAAGATTTGTGTAAATAGAATAAATAGAAATAAACTTATTATTCCATTAAACATTTTTAATGTTTAAAATAAAAAAAATATAAAAGATTTGTGTAAATAGAATAAATAGAAATAAACTTATTATTCCATTAAACATTTTTAATGTTTAAAATAAAAAAAATATAAAAGATTTGTGTAAATAGAATAAATAGAAATAAACTTATTATTCCATTAAACATTTTTAATGTTCTTTATGATATGATTTTCTTAAAACTTTTTATTTTCTATAGAATATTCTAGAGCTTCATGGGACCGCGACTGACCATCGCTATGGCATATCATATGTAAATCAACCCCGGCCCAGGTGGTCTCACAACCACGCCCTCCCCCACAAATGAGCTATCTCACTTGTTACAAAATTTTCCTCTCTGATTCTGCCAAACTCACCTTTCCTCTCCTCCAGGCATTGCTTTACTGGCTCAATTCACTTTTACTTGGGTTTCCCAGCCGGTCGATTCCCACACTCACCATTATACATCCGTTTAACCAAATCATTTCAACGATTCAATCCACATGACCAAACCATCTGAAAGTACTTTCATTTATTCTCTTATTTATCCCCTACTTCAGACCACACACCTATCTCACACGTTCATTCCTCATTTTATCAATTCTTCTCACACCTAACACGCCCCTAAGATTGTCCATCTGAACACATTGAACTTTAGTTCTATACCTCTTATTCCAGACCATAGTATCACTACTATACATTAACACAGGTAACAATTTACCCTCATGTAAGACCCTAGCGCATTCAAAACTTAGTCCCTTTTTATTCACCAAGGATTTAATTCTGCACTTCAGCCACATCCAGCGATTCCCAAATTCCGTCTTGGTACACTGTATCATTTGTTCTCTTATCTTTAACATATATCCTAAATATTTTAAACTCAGATATTTAGTAGTTCATAATCAAACACATCTTCATATATATATATATATATATATATATATATATATATATATATATTATATATATAAGTATATATAGTTATATATATATATGTAATATATATATATATATATAATATATATATATATATATATATATATATATATATATATATATATATATAATCTTCATCTGCCTTTTTTTCCCAAAGATTGGGAGTAAGGTGCGTTACATGATAGGAAAAGAAAAGCAGCAGGAGAAATGGCGACAAAAGTCGAAAAAGAAAGCTCCAGCTCATCCATTCCATTCTGTACCATTAATTAGTAAAAACTCGTCGCAATCAGAAATCCACCTTAGAGCTTCACGTAACCGCGACGATCCTCACTATGGTAAATCGTCGGTGTAAGGGTTCATCCCTTGGCCCAGGTGTACACAACCATACCCCCCATTACAACACCCCGCCATTCTATCCTATCATGCACCTTTCTTCGCCCCGCCAAATCACTCACATTTCTCCCCTGCAAACATTCCTTTACTGGCTCAATCCACTTTTTCTTCGGTCCCCCAGCCGGTCGATTCCCAACACACTCACCACTATACATCCGCTTAACCAACCGACTATCATTCGTCCTTTCCACATGACCAAACCATCTCAACATACTTCATTTATTCTCTCGTTTACTCAATTCTTCTCACACCCAGCACGCCCCTAAGATTGTCCATCTGAACACATTGAACTTCTCCCTAAGACCTCTTTATTCCAGACCATAGTCTCACCTTACTATATACATCAACACGGGTAACAACATACCCTCATGCAAGACCCTAGCGCACCCCAGACTTAGTCCTACAAGTCAAAGAATTTTCTTAATATATATATATATATATATATATATATATATATGGTTATATATATATATATATATATATATATATATATATGTTAAGTTATATATATATATATATATATGCTATATTTATATATATATATATATAGGTATATATATATATATATATATATATATATATATATATATATATATATATATATATATATATATATATATATATATATATATATATATATATATAAATATAAAGTCTAATGCTGAAAACAATATTTTCAATAATTTTTTAATTTAAAAACAAGGACTGTTTATTGATTTAAAAGACAAAGCAAACCACACATACCCCTACATGAAAACCATTCAGTGAGAAAAGACGACCGCTTAACTTACAGCGAGGGAGATTAATAAAAATTAAAAAGCTGGTTAAAAGAGTTTCACATGTAAGTGTTGATGCAAAAGAGGTAAAATTTCTAACGAGGGGTTTCCGAGAATAGTTGCAAAGGATGTTTCACTTTTTATTGTAGTTTATTTTAAAAGTAGTTAAAATTGTGACTACCTAACATAGAGAGGGATCGAAATTAAAATAAAGATTGGTCTCCATCCTGGAAGCACTCCCTATTAACGCACGGAGGTTATTTTCTCATAAATCTTAGGAGGGAGACTGGAAAAGCTAAGAGGAATCATCTAGGATAGAGCTATTAGAACAGGAAGCAAAAATTATTGGCTTTATCAATAAAAACGTTAGATATTCAAAACGTACAGGAATAAGTAGAGCAAGATTTCGAATAGTATTTATTTTAGTAAGAGAATAAAGATTTCTAGTAGTAAGATTGAACAAAGGGTAGCAAGCTTTCTTTGAGTGTTAATGAACTTGTCGATTAATTTCCTATGAAGTTTTGCTGAACAATAAAATCATTCGGTAAATAGAAGAAGGGAAGCATTTACAGGTCCGCTACTGCCCTTTTGCCGAATTAATAGAAGAACAAACGAGACAATATCATTGCATCTTTTGCGTAACAACAGAAATTATATGGTAAATTTCTGGTATTTGCATGCAACTCTATCATTACACACACTAGTTCGGGCTGAAAAGTAACGCTTATTCTGCTGTAAAATCTATTACACTGCAGAGATAGGTAATGAAACAAAGACTGAGAAAATGTCAAAGGTTTATTCAATGAGCATGTACATTTTTTTTTTTTTACATAATCTCGAACGTCAATACATTTCTGCAAACGTTTAACCCACTTCTCAAAACTGGTTGAAAAAAGTCTTGAACCGTTTACCGAAACCAGTCTAACACCGCTCTCTTTACCTTATCATCTGGACCAAACCTCACTCCTTGGAGACTCTCCTTCAACTTTGAAAATTAGTTAAAATTACTGGGGACCAGATCAGGACTGTAGGGTGGGTGATTTTTGACCTAGAAGTTTAAGCATTTGGGCACTGCAATGTGGTCGAGCATTGTCATGATGCAGGAGGAAAACGGTACGGTGTGATCTTATTCGACGCATACGGCTCTTGAATTTCTGGAGAGTTTCACAATCACTTTTTTAACCTCTATCTTTGATGTTTTTGTCTTTCATCATGGGGTTCCATAACTAATCCATACTTTTCCATCTTCACGTAATCTCTTTCCCACTTCCTCCCCTTCTGTTAAACATCCTTCGGAGATATTTGCAGGTATTTACCGCCTTCACCTCCTCCTCTCTCACCCATCATTCCATCCCCTCCTTTCCCTCCGGTTACTGTTAATATCTGTCTATGTTCATCTAGCTTCATCCCTGCTTCCTCCAACTCCCCCGCCCGCAAACAACTCCACCACATCTCGAATCGCCTCCTCTCTCCTCTAACATGCCAGATCGTCCGCATATGCCATTATGTCCCCTTCAAATTCTCCCAGTCTTTCTTTCACTTTCCTTATCACCACGTCTAAATATAATATAAACAACAGTGGCGATAAAACACTCCCCTGCTTCACTCCTGTTTTCACCTCAAACCATCTATCGTTCTCGCACTCAGTTCTAACATTACAGCTGCATTTCTCATACATACTTTCTATCGCCTTCTTTAATCTACCCTTCACTCCATAATTCCTCTCCATAGCTCTCCAGAGCTTTTTCCTTGGCACCGAATCGAATGCCTTTTGGAGATCAATGAAGGCTACAAAGAATCTCTTGCCATATTCCAGCATCTTCTCCGATACCATTCTCAGTGTGAATAAGAGGTCAGTCGTTCCTCTTCCCCTTCTATACCCGTACTGTTCTTCTCCGAGTCTCGGCTCTACCTTCTCTCTCAACCTCCTCTCCAATATTCTTTCGTATATTTTCGTCAGATGGTCCATCAGTGAGATACCCTTATAATTATTACAGCTTCCAGCATCTCCTTTATCTATTATATATATCGGTATTATTATTATTGCTCGCCCCACATTATAACCTTTCCTCTCTCCAAACACTTCTGTTCCATCAAACCTGATGATTCTCCCTT
>JABUQX010030505.1:32500-46036 GCA_015478945.1 Trachelipus rathkii
AGAGTTCCACAGAACAGAGGTGGCAGGAAAGAAGGAAGCACCGCAGCGAACTAGCCTGGAGTTACCAATATCTACACAAACCTCGTGCGCAGACACATCACCCCTTGTGCTACGAGGGCGTCGTAAAGGTGGTGGTACGCAGTGGTAAGTTCACTCGAACAACTGCCGCTGCGGTACTATAGAAAAGAGATAAAGCACCAACATCGCGCCACAAAGATAGAGGGTCAAGTGAACTGAAAGTATAGAACAGTTTATAAGTTTTGGCTTTGACCTGACGCTGTCAAAAAGCCGGGTTAAACCAGAGCCCCCCAGATATGAGAACAGACTCCATACAAGGGCTGATGAGACCCTTGTATAGCTGGAGTAACTGAGAAGAGGAAAAATAGTCTCAGCAGTCTAAACAGAACTCCCAGTTTCTTTGAGGCCGCCCTAGGAACCGTTTTCATACATTAATACTAGAATGTCTTAACTTGGTTTCGAAATTTCTCCAGAACAGTAACGCTGATCTATCAAAAGCAACTACTGTACTTCATAACGCTATTAATAGCCTTTCACATTTAAGAAATAATTTTGAAGATACTATGGCAACTGCTTCTGCTGTTGCCCAACAATGGTGTCTTGATGCCATTTTTCCAGATCATAGAGTTCGTAGAACTAAACGTCATTTTGATGAGTTAGTCCAGGATGAGCGTTTATTAGATCCGTTGAGGTATTATCAAACTGCTGTATTTTACCGAACATTGGACACAATTATTGTCCAATTAAAAAAAAGAATTGAAAGTATGGACCATTTGTCTAGTCTCTTTATAACGCTGACTCCAGAATTTCTTTCAACATCAACAAATGAAGAATTGCAGAAAAAAGCTGAAATTTTGTTATACGAATATAGAGAAGATCTCACAGAAAACTTTTCTTCTGAAATTCAAAGCTTTCGAGTGACTCTTATGAAAGACATTAGATCAAGAACATCAATAAGAGATTTGGCAGATTTATTATTCATTGACAACTACATCATTGCGTCAAGTATACCAGATGTTTGCACCGCGTTTTTGCTGTTCTTGACTTTACCTGTAACTGTGGCAACAGCCGAGCGGACATTTTCCAAGTTAAAATTGATAAAAAATTACTTACGTTCTATAATGTCACAGGAGAGATTAAGTGGACTTAGTATTTTAAGTGTAGAATGCAACATTGCAAAACAAATTGACATCAGAGAGGTTATTAATATATTTGCATCACAAAATGCAAGACTGTAACGGCGATTTCAGAATGGCTATTACCCTCATCTATAACTTTAGTTAATTATATTATTACTATATTAATAATGTAAATCATATATATATATATATATATATATATATGTTGTTATTATGTTATATATATATATATATATATATATATATATGTTAACACACACACAGCATATATATATATATATATATATATATATATATATATTAGTGATTCAGGTAACATCCGCATCCGCACATTATTATTAAAGATCCTCATCCGCATCCGTATCCGCATCCGCGCTTTGCCCTGCGTATGTTGCGCGGATATTTATTGTCGAGATTTGATAAAGAATTTTATAATAAAAATACTTAAGATGAATCTGGAAAAGAAAATGAAAATGAAAATGAGTTGAAGGCAATTCAAAAACGGCTTGATATTCCATATCTTAATGTTATCAAAGACATTCCAACTCGCTGTAATATTACACTTCATATGATGGAAAGAATGGTATTGCTAAAAGAGCCTCTACTGTACGCCAGTCTTCGTATTCCAAAGTTAACATTCTTACTAATGCAGAAAATGACATCATATCACACTGCATTAAGTTATTGAAAACCATTTGAAGAAGTTACCAAAAATATTCACAGCTTTTGTCTCCGATGTAATACCATTAATCTCAACTAAGGAAGATTTTTGAACCATCTTCAAATGAATGATGATGGTTTAAAAGAATGAAAGATGTAATTAAACTAGAGCTAGAAAACGCTTTGGTTCTGTGTAATAACTTTCATACTATTGCAACTTACTTAGGACCCCGTTGTAAAGGAATGTTTTTTTGTAACAATATTAGAGCAGGTTAAATCTTTACTTTGTGTTGCAGTTGAAAAACTTTAATCCGAACAGTCTATTAATTCGCCACCCATTAAAAAGGAAAACGAAATCTACACAGAACCCACACCTTCTACAAGTAAATCAATAACAGATTCACTGGAAGAATTTCTTACAGTCCACTAGTGATGAAGAAATACACGCACATTGCCAAAAGATGTAGTGCAAATGATTGAAAACTTTCACCAAGAAAACGACTAGATACAAATGATGATCCCTGTCAGTTGGTGAAAAGTTAAGTAAATGTTTACCCACGCTTGAGCAAACTTGCAAGGAAATACTTGACCTGTCCTCCAATCCAAGTTCCATGTGAGAGAGTATTTAGCAATGCTGGATATTATATGATATATATAGAAAGAGCAAAGAAGTTATATATATAGGTATATATATATAGGTAGGCAGCATGTATATATATATATATTATGGCGTATATATAGTATATATATATATGTATATATATATATATATGGTTATATATATATATATATATGGTTATATACTCTCAGCAGAAGTGCTGGAAATTGATGTTTCTCAAGCATAACCTTCCTATATTTGAATTTCAATACCAGTGCAAAAAGTATATCCATTGTAAAATCTCTTTCATTAAGGTCGGAGGTTGGGGAAAGAGGTTGGTGGGGTGCATTCCCGGAATTGGGTCCCCGTCCAGTAGCTTGGTAACACAATTATATTAATAGATTGTGGTTAAAACTCGATATATATATATATATAGCATATATATATAGTTAGTATATATATATATATATATATATATATATATATATTAAGGTTAAGGTTATATATATATATATATATATATATATATATATATATATGTTATATATGGTAAAAAGTGGGATGGTTTGTAATCATTGTTTAAACCATTGGTTTCCATTTGGTTAAAACCATTGGTTTAGGACCATTTGGCTTAAACCTTTATTGGTTTGGAACCATGGTTTAAACCACCTAAAAACCAATGGTTTAAACCATAAAAACCATGCATAAAATATTTTAAAAATATATTTATTAATGATTTTCTTTAGCATGTTGATATGGTTTTCTCAATATTTCAATCGAAGAGTAGCTGAAAGGCAATAAAAATTTTTCTGTTAATTTTATTTATTAGAGAATAATATATATATATATATATATATATAGTGTATATTAAGTTATGTTATAGTAGTGATATATATATATATATATACAAAGAGGAGCTTATTGGTTATTATATTATATTATGTTATATATATATATATATATATAATTATATATATATATATATTATATATTATTATTATATATATATTATATATATATATTATTATTATTACATATATATAATTATTATATTAATTATATATTATTATATATATTATTTGTTATTGGCTATTATTATTATTATTATTATTATTATTATTATATATATATATATTACATATATTATTATATTATTATTACATATTGAGTTATATTATATATATATATATATATCTATATATATATTATACATATATATTATATATATTATTATTATATATATATTATTATATATATATATATTATTATTAGTTATATTATATTTATATATTATTGGTATATATATATATATATATATATTATGGTTATTATTATTACATATATATATATATATTGTTATTATTATTATTACATATTATTATTTTTATATATTACTATATATTATACATATTATTATGATGGAGCAAGTGATGATTAATTAGAGTTATTATATATATATATATATATATATATATATATATATATAAATTGGTATATATATTATATAATATATATATATATATATATATATATTATTGTTGAAGAAGAATATATATATATATTATATTATGTTATTATTATTATATATATTACATATTATATATAAATTATATATACATATATATATACATATTATATATATATTATATTTATTATATTACATATTATTATATTATATTATTATTATATATATTTACAAAAAATTTCACATATTTAAAACATCATTCTTGTTTCGAGCTTTTGGATTTTCTATCCATTGATGCCACATTTCAAAAGTTTATAATAAAACTTTGTATGTGGAGTTTAGAGGATTTCCTTAGAAAATGTGGTATCGTAGCGCAGCGGATTTTCTTTGTGCATCATTATCATCTGTCATCCTTAAAGAGTTCAAATATAAAGTGACATTGTCGTCATATTGCAATTGGCCATTAATTATATTTTTGGGTGTATTGCAAATATAATAAATTTTTTGATAAAATAATAAAGTAAAACCTTTTTTTTCAGATAGAGTCATGTATGGCTTTATAATATATCCCTTCTTTTACTTTGAGCTCTTATAAAACTCAAAAAATACAATTTATACCTTCAGCCTAAGAAAGGTCAAGAAAATTTCAAATTTAAGAATCTAAAGAAATTTATTAAGGAATTTTAAAATATGCGTTAGCACATGTGTATAACAGTTTCCAGTATTGTGATTTCTGTACCTTTAAAATCTATTAAACCATTAAAAACTACATTGAACCACCAAATAAGATAGCAACCAAAAATTGTAAACAAAAATTGGCTATTTAAAAACAATGAAGTTTTTTCCAACCCTATATGATATGATATATATATACATTAAGGTTGTTGCTACTAGCAGAAGTGCATATAGCAAGTTATTGAGCAGCGTGAGTATATATATTATAAGAGCAGTGTTATTACATATATATTATTAAGGGTATGTTATTATATTATATCATATATATGTATATATATCTATATATCGATATCGGTATATATATATATTTAAATATCGTATATTCGATATACGATATCCGAAATCCTATATTCAATATCCGGTATTCTATATTTGATGCCCGGTATCCGATATATATTAAATATCCGGTATCACTAATATATATATATATAGAGAGTATATGTTATATATATATATTATATATATTGAGTATATATAGATATATATGTATATATATATATATATATGATTTTATTTTCAGTCTTGTAGAGCATAGAGTATGATATATTATTATTATTATTAAGTTATATATACATATATATATATATATATATTATTATGCAAATAAAGATATATATATATATATATATTATTATTATATGCTATATATTATAAGTTATTACATATACATATTATTATTATTATTATGTATATATGCATATGCGTAGTAGAGAAACATATATACATATAAGATGTATATTATGTATATTTATATTTGCTATAGATACAGATATTTATTAACATGTACATATATTTTATTGCAATAAATCTTATTATTATATATATATATATTATTGGTTGACTGGGACATTGTATATTATTGCCATATTATTATTATTAGTATTTATATATATATAGTATATACATTATTACTATATTGGTTATTGGAGGATACCTGTGAAACCTTCCAGAAGAGCATATATATATATATATATATAAATATATATATAAATAATTTTTCGTAGAACAGAAGTGCAACTAATCAATATTGTATAACCAACCTAATGTTATGATAACATAACTTTCAGCTACTTTCTTCCAATGGCACATATTTAGTTTGGAAAAGAAATATGTCAGTTATATATATATATATATATATAGTTATATATAGTATATATATATATATATATATATATATATATATATATATATATATATATATATATATATATATATATATATATATATATATATATATATATGGGGCCCAAATTTAAATTTTGCGGGAGGGCCCGACAATTTTGCGTTACGCCGCCACCGTGAGCCTATACATAATATATATATGGCGATATTATATATATATATATACAGCATATATATATATATTATATTATATATTATATTATGTTATATATATATATATTATATATATATGCTATATATATATATTATAATAGTATATATATATTATTATATTATATATATATTATATATTTATATTATATTATATATATATTATATTATTGTTATTATATGCATATATATACATATATATAGGTATATATATTGTTATATATATATATATATATATATATATATATATATATATATATATATATATAATATAAATTCGATATATTTATATTTGTTTATGTATATTTTTAATATGTTATATATTATTATTATATAAGATATGTTATATATAGAAAAGATATAGAAGAGGTTATGCTATTAGCATATATTGTTGTTATATATATATATATATATATATATAATGATATTATATGTATGTATATTTATATATATATATAAATATATATATATTTATATATTATATATATATATATATATATATATATAAATATATATATATATACATATATCAGTATATGATATTATACAGTTTATATAAAGTATATATATATATATATATATATATATATATATATATATATATATATTATATATATATATATATATTATATATATATATATATATATATATTTGTATAAATATATATTTCCAACTCTACAATTCATATATTTATCTGATAAATGCCCTTGTATAATTACACACTTTCTTAAAATTTAAACTTTATTGTTTTAACATAACATAAAAACTATTCACACACATATTTATATTATTTAAAAAGAATTAACAAATATTTAATTTTTCTCACTAGCTTTCGCCGGCTTCCAGCACGGCCTCTTCAGGTGAGCTTCAAACAAAACGAAGACTTCTACGTTGATGTGACTCCAAAGATGATATATTTATTGACTGGATGGTTGTTGTTTATTTAGTTTATTATCGATCTTTTTGTAAAATCTTGTATCCCTCATTATTAAATTCTGTGCTACATCTATGTTTACTTCTCCTGCCATTTTGTTATAATTATTACTATTTCTTATGCAATAGGATTCAATTAGTTTCCTTTTGTTATTGTCTGATACAAAAATTACAGGTTCCATGTTGTCGATATTTATTTTATGGTTTAAACTTCTCCTATGATGGGTAAGAGCTGAATTTATTTCGTCGGAAATTAAATCGTGTTTGTGCTGACTATTACGTCTATTTAAATCCACCGTTTCACCTATATATATACTTGCACAGTCATGACACGGGATCTTATATACGCATTGTTTATTGGTGGCATTTCTAAATTTATTTGGTTTCAAAACTCTTTTAAGAGGTAGTGTATTTGATGGGGTAGTAACTATGGTATTCGGTATAATTTTCTTGATGAACTCAGGAATGGGATACGGGACTGACAAATAGGTGATTTTTTCCTCTTGAGGTGCTGGGTTATGGGTATGGTAAAATTTCTCTTTTGCTTTCTTCAATGCTTTAATAATTATATATGAAGGATATTGTAAAGTTTTAAAGGTTACAAAAAAAAAAACCTCAATCATATATGCCCCAACTTTCTCAGTTTTACGGCTTACCAAAAGTTCACAAGCAAAATAATCCCCTACGTCCGATAATTTCAAATACTAATAGTACTACCTATAAATTGTCAAAATGGTTGGCAGAACAATTAAAACCACTTATGAGCAATATATCAACTTCTCATATCACTAACACTACGGATTTCATCGAAAAAATCAAAAATATCAACCCACAGGCATTTCATTTTGTAAGTTTTGATGCAGTTTCATTGTTTACGTCCGTACCAGTTCCATTAGCATTGTCCCTTCTAGAACACCATTTACAAGTTTCTCAGTGTACTGTTGCATATCCATTTGCCCTGATAAAACAACTTATTAACCTAACTTTGGATCATAACTTTTTTCATTATAATACCAACTATTTCAAACAGAAGCAAGGTCTAAGTATGGGTGCGCCGCTCTCCCCGATTATTAGCAATCTGTTTATGGAGCTGGTGGAGAAATATCTTTTTTCCCCCATCCGTTGTTCACAAATGTTGATTTGTGATCGACGACGTATTCAGTGCAATTCCTCTTCAAAAAAACCCACAGGATATTCTGAAGTTTATTAACTCATATAATAACAACCTACAATTTACTATAGAAATTCCTAACGATAAGTCGTTGCCTTTTTTGGACACTAAGATAGAATGGTCTTCTAATGGCAATTTAATCTTTTCAATATACAGAAAACCGACGGCAAATATTAATTACATACATTGGTATTCTTTTCATCCCGTCAATACAAAAATTGGTACCCTCTCTGTATTATTTTTACGAGCACTACGGATTTGCTCCCCTTCAACATTGCAAGATGAATTGAGTTTTCTTTTTGTAACCTTTAAAACTTTACAATATCCTTCATATATAATTAATAAAGCATTGAAGAAAGCAAAAGAGAAATTTTACCATACCCATAACCCAGCACCTCAAGAGGAAAAAATCACCTATTTGTCAGTCCCGTATCCCATTCCTGAGTTCATCAAGAAAATTATACCGAATACCATAGTTACTACCCCATCAAATACACTACCTCTTAAAAAAGTTTTGAAACCAAATAAATTTAGAAATGCCACGAATACCAATGTATGTAATTAATATTTGCCTTCGGTTTTCTGTATATTGAAAAGATTAAAACGGTGGATTTAAATAGACGTAATAGTCAGCACAAACACGATTTAATTTCCGACGAAATAAATTAAGCTCTTACCCATCATAGGAGAAGTTTAAACCATAAAATAAATATCGACAACATGGAACCTGTAATTTTTGTATCAGACAATAACAAAAGGAAACTAATTGAATCCTATTGCATAAGAAATAGTGATAATTATAACAAAATGGCAGGAGAAGTAAGCATAGATGTAGCACAGAATTTAATAATGAGGGATACAAGATTTTACAAAAAGATCGATAATAAACTAAATAAACAACAACCATCCAGTCAATAAATATATCATCTTTGGAGTCACATCAAAGTAGAAGTCTTCGTTTTGTTTGAAGCTCACCTGAAGAGGCCGTGCTGGAAGCCGGCGAAAGCTAGTGAGAACAAATTATATATTTGTTAATTCTTTTTAAATAATATAAATATGTGTGTGAATAGTTTTTATGTTATGTTAAAACAATAAGTTTAAATTTTAAGAAAGTGTGTAATTTTATAAGGGCATTTGTTACAGTATAGTATAGTATAGTATAGTATATATATATATATATATTATATATATATATATATATATATATATATATATATATATATATATAGTCACGTATCTATATTTTTATTAAATATATATTCTTCATATTATTATATTACTGTATTTTTACTCATAGCATATATTATTATATATATATATATATATTATATATATATATATATGTATATATATATATAAATATACAGGGAAAATATATAGATATACAAAAAATATATAAAGATATATATACATATAAAGATAGAAATATATATATATATATATATATATATATATAAATATATATTTATGTATATATGAAAGAAGAAGAAAAATAATATATATTATTATTATTATATATATATATATATATTACATATTATATATATATTATATTATATATATACGGTATATATATGTTGTATGTATTGTGTGTATGTGTATGTGTATGTGTATGTGTATGTGTATGTGTATGTGTATGTGTATGTGTATGTGTATGTGTAAGGTGTATGTGTGTATGTGTATGTGTATGTGTATGTGTATGTGTATCTGTTTGTGGTAGGAAAGCGATTGATTTCTGTGAGGAGAGAGAGGTATGTTTGTAAGTAATACTTTCTTCAAACTCCAGAGAATTTAAAAGTATACTACTTGAGTTGGTGTCAGTAGAGATGGTATCGAAGTGAAATATATGACTGATTTTTTGTTGGTGATGAAGGAGGTGTTGAAGTATGTGAAGGATGTTAAATCAGTGAGGGAGTTGGGGTTTGATTATCGGATCATTATGTTGTTTTATGTAAGATTAAGTTAAGGGGGGTTTTGATGGAGAGGAATAATAGCAATAATAGCAATAATAATTGCAATGGCAATAATTCCTTGTATTATTTATCATTTTGTTTATTTTAAATTAAAAAAAAATTGGAATATTTACTTACAAAGAAAATAAATTTTAGATAAAATAAATATTTTTTCCCCTTTTCTGAATTGTAAAGAATAGTCCATGAAGGAAGTCAAAAAAGGACTTTTATTATACATTCTATTATTATCTTTCAAAAGAAGAAGAAAAAACTAATAATAAAAACTGAAAAGAATACAACTTAGATCTTTATTTTTTGGTCATGTTCTTTTACATGCTTTTATTTTTATTAGGAACATGTTCACTTCGTGTTTTTTTCCAATATTCTTCCATGATCCTTGTCTTTTTGTTTAGTTTTTCTTATATTTTTAAATTGTCTAAAAATGTTTTAATGTTTTGTAACCCTTTCATCCCAGACCATTGTTCTGCTTTTATACCTCTTTCTTTAAAGAAATAAATAAAAAGAAAAGAGGTTAGTTTGTTGGTTTGAAAATAAGCCAGAAAGAAAAAAATTTGTTAGTTCACCCATAGACACAAAAGATTTGCTTCTTTCTTTGAACGTGGACCACAAGCAAGTCTTGTTGGTTTGAATATGGACCAGAAACCTGTTTACTTTGTGGATAGAATGTGTGAATGTAAAATGCTTTACATGAATATTCTTTCAGACACTGGTTTTGGTTTACAATGTAAATGAGAAAGGAGAAGGAATGTGGAATAGAAAATTGATCAAATATTGGTTTATCAGCTTTAAAAGATATTTCCATTTAATAAAGTATTTCTTTACCTTATAATGAATAATAAGTAATAAGATAATAATAATATATAATTAATAAAAATAATAACTAATAAGTAATAAAATAATAATCAAAATAATATAAGCAATAATAATATATAATATAGAGAATAATAATATAATAATTAATTAAATGAAAATTATAGTAATAAAATAATATAATAACATAATAATAATTGATTACAATAATTAAAAATAAGAAAATAATAGTAATAATAATATAATAAGGTATAATAATAATAATATAATAATAATAATAATAATAATAATAATAATAATAATAATAATAATAATAATAATAATAATAATAATAATAATAATAATAATAATAATAATAATAATAATAATAGTTTGTAGTGTTTACAAAGACGAAACCTAATTTGAAAATTTAAAATAATATAAAATAAAATTTTATCTTGATAAAACTGGCAAAAGATTTGCTCCATTCCAGATTTTTAAATGGTTTGAAACGAAATAAAGAAACATTTTCTTCAATTCAAATCAATTCAATTCTGCTCAAATTTCAAACCTTAAAACTGACCGACACGAATAAAGTACCAGAAAAAAGTACGTATGGTTTAATTTCAACTAATTACAATCAAAGGTTTATTTATCTCTCAAAATATAAATTACTCTTAAAATGAGCGGGAAAGAGGGCGGTTAACAGAAGAATATATTTATTTCATGCTTAGGTCAGGTCAGGTAAGGTCAGGTCAGGTAACAAATAAATAAAAATTATTTTTATTTTAAGGAATACATTTTTTGATTAAATGACTCAAAATTTCTTTCTCATTTTGGGAACAGAATAAAAATTCTCTATAAAAGAAGTTTACAAAAAGAACTTTTTTACACTTTCTATTATATATATTCAAAAAAAAAGAAATCTAATAAAGAAAACTGAAAAAGAAAACATTTAATCTCTACTTTTATTCTTTTTATTTTTTTAAACATTTTGCTATTCGTGTGTTTTTTTCCGGCTTCTTTCTTTATTGTGATAACACTGTCACAATGTCTTTGGAAACTAAAACGGGATAGTGGTTCCTTGTAGGTATAGTTGTCCTGAATGCGATGAATGCAGTCGAAAAATGACGTATCACGTCATCAATTTGTCTGTTATGAGTCATACTGGTCATGCTTGAACACGAAATTCGTGGAAAATATATGTTGTTCCCGCTGGAGAATTTTGGTAATATGCTGCATGTTACTATGGTTGTTTTTTCAGTGTCAAAGGTTTGTGTCTGCTGTGTGTGTTAGGTCTTTTTTCCATGATATATATATATATAGTAACTATATATATATTATATATATATATATATTGTGTATATAATATATAATAGTAGTATATATAGTAATAATATATATATATTATATATATATATATATATAATATTTTATATATATTATATATATTATATAATATAATATATAATATATATATATAATTAATTATATATTTATATATATAATATATACATATATAATATTATATATATGATATATATATATATATTATATGGCGAGCTCTGCCCGATTTAGTTGTTCAGATTATATATTTAAAAAGTATGAGTACAAACGTGTTGTATATAATATTCTCCGAATGCTCTTTTGCTGACGTAATGGTGGAATATACTACGAAGAAGTCCAACGGATAACGCGAATCCCTTAATTGTTAAAACGATTTATAAACATATTATTTAAAAGTGTGCGTTGGTGAACCAGGATAAGCCATGGGTCCCACACATAACATGCATTAAATGTTATGTTAAATTAAACCAGTGGTTAAAAGGTGAAAAAACAGGGCATTTGCCCTTTGGAGTGCCGATTGTCAATTGGAATGGAATCCTAGTATATCATATACAGGATGCTACTTTTTCGAAATCATACATTGTATTTCGTTAGGTAGAGATGGTATCGTAGTGAAAAATATGATTGATTTTTGTGTTGATGTAGAAGGTGATGATGAAATATGCGATGTAGCACCAGCTTCTTGGAAAGAGGTTCCTAACTCAGATGAAGATTTGTTTTAACTCTAATGCTGGAGCATCGGGTGTTGCAGATATGCCACATATTTCCCAGACGAATCAAATGCAACACCACACATGATTACGCCACCGGAACTAAATGATTTAGTACGAGACCTGTATTTGTCAAAACAGCAAGCTGAAATCTTAGGTTCACGCCTGCAGGAGTGGAATTTGTTAGATCAAAAGGTTAATATTAGTATATATATAAATAGAAACAGGAATTTAGAGAAATATTTTACAAAGAGTAACTTAAAATGTTTATGTTCCGATGTTAATGGACTTAATGTGTGAGCTTGGTATTGCCGTATTTAAGATGGGAATGGCGCTATTCATAGCTGCTTCAAAAACTAGCCTAAATAGCCGTCTTATTGCATAACTCAAACAAATTTCCCTCAATTCCGGTTGCGCTTGCTGTTGGAATGAAGGAAACCTATGAAAGGTCCGAAATATTGAAGGCTATTAAATATTTTGACCACACATGGCTTATCTGTTGTGATTTGAAAGTTGTTGGACTCCTTCTTGGTCACAGTGAGGATTCACCAAACACTGTTTTTTTTGGGGGTTTATGGGACAGCCGGGATACTAAGCAACATTACGTACGAAAAACATGGAGAGAAAGAAATACATTTACCCCGGGCAAAGAGAATGTTAAGTAT
>JABUQX010030506.1:0-2500 GCA_015478945.1 Trachelipus rathkii
TATTAGTATCAACATAAATACAGAATAAAAGTGGGGATAAATATTCACCTATTAAGCCGTTTTTTTGCTTGCCAAATATTTGAAAAGCTACTTTTTGTGTTTTACTTAACAAATTGAATTTTTATACAATACTCATTATCAGATTAAATATGTAAGGGAATATTCATCTCAATATATGCTTTTTTTGAATAAGACCTCATGATTGACCTTGTCAAACGCCTTGGAAAAGTCCAAAACAAGCGGCCATATACATCTGATACATAATGTTTATTATTATAAATTATATTATATTATATTATTATATTATATCAATATAACTCGCAATAGTTTCCTTTAGAGAAAACATGGCCGTCACTGTTGAATAATTTTTCCTAAAGCCGTGTTGCCTATCGTCAAGAGTAACAAAGTCCTCTAGTCTATCCAACAAACCCTTTTCCATCAATCTGAGAAAAACAGATGACATCATAATTGGTCTGTAATTATCAATATCTGAACAGTCTCCGTATTGATCTTTAATTATTGGAGTAATAACTCCACTTAGCATTTTGATCGGGAAATAATTATGCATAATGCACACATTTAAGAATTCTGCTATTAACCTATCGGAGGCTTCCGTACCAAATTTTAAGTGAAACAAATGTATATTGTCCGGTCCTAATGTAGGTTTTAATTTATGAATCAGTGCCCTAATCTCCGTAGCACTAAACATTTCATACACTTCTGTCCATGCGACATCTTTGGAAATAAAATTGTCATTAGACTGGCAATATTTATCATCAAATATAGCCTTAAATTTATTTGAAAACTTCTCTGCTATAATCATTCCATCAGATTCACCATCTATTTTGGTGGTAAGTTTTTTCTTTTCATCTTTGATAGTAACTTGGTTCCAAAAAATTTTCATTTCTTTGTTTTTAAAACTTTTTAGTAAGTTTTTATTTCTTGTTTCCTCTTCTTTATTTCTACATTTTTTTAACTCGTATTTAAATTTTGCTCTAGAATTTTTCATATTGTCAAATTCTATGCCTGTTACTTTTCTTCCTTTATTTTTCCATGTAATGAATTTGTTAACTGCATCCCGATGAACGTTTTTCAGTGAATCATTCCAACCTAGATAGATAGTATAGATAGATAGATAGATAGATAGATAGATAGATAGATAGATAGATAGATAGATAGATAGATAGATAGATAGATAGATAGATAGATAGATAAATATATAAGATAGATACATATATAATTTAAAATAAATAAAGCTTTCAACCCGAGAGAGAGAGAGAGGAGAGAGATGAGAGAGAGAGAGAGAGAGAGAGAGAGAGAGAAGAGAGAGGAGAGAGAAGAGTGAGAGTGAGAGTGAGAGTGAGAGTGAGACGTGAAAGTGAAGTGAGAGTGAGAGTGAGAGTGAGAGTGAGAGTGAGAGAGAGAGAGTGGTGAGGTGAAGTGACCGGAGAGAGTGAGAGAGAGTGAGAGGAGAGTGGAGAGAAGTGAGAGAGAGTTAGAAGGATTAGAAAAAAGGAAAATGGTGTACAAAAATATATGTTCCCTATATTTTAAATGATGCATTATTATGTGAAACTTTTTGTAATCTTTATCATAATTTTTATATTTAATCATATTGAATTAATTTTCATATTTTTTCTATTTAATCATTTAAGTTATTTCATTAATCAATGTAAATAATTCTTATAATTGAAACTGCATACGTGATAAATCTGCTTTTATTTGCTCAATAAATTGGACTCAGTCGCCCCTCCTAAAAAGGAAAAAAGTAAAGACACAGTTTGTTACTGTGGTATTAGCTGAAAGCTAATATTGACTCTAATCGCTATGTTGCTATGCGAAAAACCTTTCACATAAATAGGTTGTACTGAGATTATTACAGCTATACCACCAAAGCTATTAGCAGTTATTATTTAGTATTAATGCTGATTTTCATGTTGATCAACTATAATTAATACCATCTAATTTATTATCTTGAGATATCCTTATATTGGGAGTGGCAAGAATCAAACTACTCACAAAATTGGAAGCTGGTATCATTTAATCTGCAAGGAAGAAAAGTCAAGAAGGCAAGGAAGATTCAAAGTTCCCATTTTTGGGTGAGTAAGGTTGCTTATCAGGCTATTATTTCTTTTTACTGAATAGGCTTTTATTTATAGAAAGTATGCGAAATAGGCCAGAGGTCCAATTAATTAATTAAAAAATTGAAAGGTCTTCTCACATTTGGGTTAATTTGTCATGTCAGGGATAAAAAGAACCACATTTTGGAGGCAGCTTTTTGATCATTTGCTTCTTGTAAGTTGTTCACCATTTGTGTATGAAACATCTAATAAATCTAAAAATATAGATTTAGGAAGTTGGCCTTAAAAGATAACCAACTTTTAAAAGGTTCAATTTAAAATGTTTTTCAGTTGAGGTTGTTGCTGTGTGATGAAGCTGGGTTGGCTTGGAGCATCTTCCAACTACTGTCTATTCATATAATTCCATATATTTAATATAT
>JABUQX010030506.1:12500-15000 GCA_015478945.1 Trachelipus rathkii
TATATATATTATATATAAAATATATATATATATAATATATATATTAATATAATTATATATATATATATGTATATATATTATATATATATATATAATAATATATTATATAATGATATATATAAATATATACTATAATATATATATTATATCTACTTATATATATATATATATATATATTATTATATATATTATATATTATATATATATATATATATATATATATATATAATATATATATATATATATATATATATATACTTACTTAACTTACTTACTTACTTACTTACTTACTTACCTTACTTTTTTCCCCTGGTCCATCCTATAGTTGGGAGGGGCACACTGGCTTCAGGAAATCAGTTACCGCCATTTTGTTCTTTTTCCACAGGTCGAGATAGGAAAGAGGATAAGAGAAGTCGGCACGAGGGGCGTCGAAGAGCGCGAGCACCCCAGAAAGGAAGGTTCTGCTTCCTATTGTATGCTGGGAACGTTGACATCTGGTGCAGGTGGGAGGTGACCTTATTAGTCTTGAATCTTATATTAATATCTGCAAGAGTTTTGGGTTGGTTGGACCTGATCCGGGTACGGGCGAGGGTCATTTGGGCCTATTCTGGACAGTGTTTCTTCCTAGGGGAAATATTTGGGGGAGGGGGTTGTTTACAGTAAGATTGTTAAGCTGCGAATTGTAGGGAAATGTTTGTTTAGTTGGGTATACACATGCATGACCCATGACCTATTGGGAGGGGGGTGGGGGAATAATGTTGTAAATGTTGTTATAGAATTTAGCTGGTGAGGAGTGGGGGGATTTTAGTCTGTGTCGGAAGGGGTTGGAGAGGATTTGGTTTGACATGGGGGATTGGAATTTAAGATTCTGGGGCTGAATTTACGTCTCCACATCTTCCAGGTGGGTGGAGATGAGAGGGACGGAGTTCTCGTCAATGTAGATGTTGGATGGGGGTGGTTTTGTGCAACCCGTGATGGATTCTGAGGCGGTATGTTTTGTGTTGATTTGTAATTTTTTTGCATAGTTTTTGACAATGCGTGGGAACCATGCAGGGGAAGCGTGGTTTAAATTTGCTTCTGATTAGTTGTTTATGGTGGTGGTAAAGGTGTGTTTCTTGTCGCTAAAGTTATGTTGGAAAAAAGGGTTCTGAGGGAGTTTAGTTTCCGTTGGGTTGAGGAGGTGACTTGATCGATGTGGGGGGGGGGGGGAACGTCAGGTGTGTATCATAGGTAATCCTATATTTTTTTGGGTTTTTGTTTAAGTGAAAGGGGTGTTGTTCGGGAAAAACTGTTGGGTGGCGTTGAAGAATCGGTGGCGGTGGGTGGGTTAGGAGGTGCATGGAGGATTTTGAGGGGGACTGCAGTCATTTCTATTGGAGAGTGAGCAAGTTGTCTAATTGCTGTAAGAATTCTTGGGGTATGTTGTGTGTCTAAATTACGTCTGGACTGCCTGGAAATAAGGAGACTGATGTCATCTGCGTATGAAATAAAAAGTTTGGTGGATTGGTAGGTAGGGGTGGTCAGGTCTGCTGTGAAAAGATTGAATAGGAATGGAGAGAGAATGGCGCCCATGTGGGACGCCGTTGTAATTTAATGGAGTGGGGAAGATTGTTTTTGTTGTGACTTTGGCAAAATGGTTTGGTGAGAAAGTTAGCCCTTTTTTTGTCATTATGTTCTAGGGCTAGACTTGTAAATCTTTTTTGGAAATAAGAATGTGTGTGGGAACAGTGTCAAAAGCTTTGTTAATGTCAATTGCTTGAGTATGGATCGTGGAATGGGGATCTGGTTGAAGCTTGTTCGATGTTGGTGGAGTTGAGGGGGGGTGAGGGCGTAGTTATAGAGTTTTTGATTTAAATTCCGTGTTGAATCAAGGAGGGTGATGAGGGGGAGATTTTGTTTCAATATTAGTTTGCCCTCCCAGCATGTTTACTAATAAGGGAGAGAGAAATGGGCGCGATAAGAAAGGGGAGTGGGATCTTTTCTTTGAGTTCTTGGGAGTAATAAATGCTTGTTTCCAGAATTGAGGGTATATAATTGGAATTTCCAGGATTTGTTGGAGAATCTCTGTGATAAGGATGGGACTTGCTTTTTCACCCGAGGTGCGTTATGTAAGTGGGAAATATATATATATATATTATATATATATATATATATATATATATATATAATATATATATATACTATATATATGATATATATATATATATATATATATATAATATATATATATATATAATATATATTATATTATATATAATATATAATATACTATATATAATATTACATATTATTCTTATTGTTATTCATCAATACGTTAATTGGTATTTTATCCCCATCTATTGATTCTACCCTTTTTTATTTTTTATTTTTTATTTTTATTTATTTTTTTTTTTATTTTTATTTTATTATTATGATTATTATTATTTCTTATTATGATTCATTAATATAATTATTATCTATTATATTTTATTAATTTATTATTATTATTATTATTATTATT
>JABUQX010030507.1:10000-15000 GCA_015478945.1 Trachelipus rathkii
AATTTTTGTCGGCTCCATCATTTTAAAAATTGACTGACCCCGGTTCCAAAAATTTTTAAAAACCGATTCCAAACCCGGCCCATCATTTTAAAACTTGACTCCAAGTCCGGTTCCATCATTTTAAAATTGACTCCAAATCCGGCTCCATTATTTTAAACTTGTCAGCTTCTGCTTCATCATTTAAAACGACTCAATCCGGCTCCATCATTTTAAAACTTGACTCCAAATCCGGCTCCATCATTTTACAACTGACTCCAGATCCGCCCATCATTCTGAAACGACTCTAAATCCGGTTCCATCATTTTTGAAACTTGACCCAAATCCGGCTCCATCATTTTAAAACTTGACTTTTCAAATCCGGTTCCATCAATTTTTAAAACAGGACCCAAAACGCTCAAATGTTTTTCTCGACTTTTACTTCGGCTCCTTCATTTTTAAAACTTGACTCCAAATCCGGCTCCACATCATTTTAAAACTTGACTCCAAATCCGGCTCCATCATTTTAAAACGACTCCAAATCCGGCTCCATCATTTTAAAACTTGACTCCAAATACTTTTCCTTGCTCCATCATTTTTATCCAACTCTGGCTCCATCATTTTAAAATTACTTGACTCCAAATCCGGCTCCATTATTTTAAAACGACTCCAAATCCGGCTTCATCATTTTAAAACTTGATTCCAAATCCGGCTCCATCATTTTAAAACTTGACTCCAAATCCGGTTCCATCATTTTAAAACTTGGCTCCTAACCCGACTCCGGCTCCAACACTTTAAAACTTGACTCCAAATCCGGCTCTTTCTCCGGCTCCATTTTAAAACTTGACTCTGATTCCGGCTCTGACTCCATAATTTTAAAACTTGGCTCCTACTGCGACTCCGAATCCAGGCTCTATGTAATTATTACCTAGGATCCGGACGAGGGATCAAACCCTAGCCACTTGCTTGTGACTCTGTCGCTCTACCGATTGCACCAAGAACACTACCGAACGCTCTTATATGTGTTCGTATTATCAGAAATTACAAAAAAGAAAATTAAATGATTTTAAATTAAAGGTGCAACAAAATTTTTCGACCTCTTTTATTTTTATTGTTTTAATTCCAATTTTGCATATATATTATATATATATATATATATATTCATGTTATTTTATTTACGATATAATTAAACATTTATAAAATAATATATATATTATATATATATATATTAATATATATATATATATAGACTAACTGTAAATATAAATAACATATAGATATACTATAATATATATATATATATATGATTCGTTTAATCTTTTGCAGGTCTGTCGGGGTGTTAACGTACGTTCTCCTGACCGGTTTTTTGCCCTTCGGTGGAGAGAGTGATCAGGAAACCTTTGTGGAAATACTGAAAGGAGAAGTCGATTTTCCTCCCGAGTTGTTCGAGGATGTCACCCCCGACGCCATCGATTTCATAAAGAAATTATTAATTAAGAAACCAGAGTAGGTGTTTTTTTGTTGTTGTTGTTGTTTTTTAAATCAAGATCGAATAATTTAGTGATGTAATGGATGCGAAATTGTTTATTGTAATACTGATGCAGGATCTGATTGTTCAAGGATGATGATGCGAATGTGAATGTATTATTTTTGTTATTTTTTTATTATTTTTTTTAAACAGGTTACAGCCACTCACGGGCTGAGCCCTTTTCAAGGAGGGGGCATAATAATAATAAAATTAATAACACATCAAAATGAAAGCGAAAGTCTGGCGAAAGTCTGTCCCAAACCTAACGTAAACCTCTCAGATGAGTGCAGACGGGGGTTTTAAAGAGAGGAATATTATAGGAAGATTACATGCAGCAAGAAAAACACATGGTGGTAGGGAGTTCCCCAAAAGAGAGGTAGCTGGAAAGAAGGAGGCCCCACTTCCGCTCAAATACTGATGATGGTGTAGATCTTTAAAATTTTGCAGATATTTCGCATGAACGGATGCAAATATAAACATCACTGTATTAGTTATGTTCATTAAATTTAATCCCAGTGTATATATAGAAGGCTTTCGATATGTTCAGCTCTACAGCAAAGAATTCACCAAAATTCCGAAAAGCAGAACACCTAGAGTCAAAGAGAAGGAAAAGATCCCCACCAGCAGAGGGTTTCTTACAGAAGCCATAATGGAGATCGGAGATAAGAATAGAAATTTAAGATACTTCAAAATCTTCATGTTGATAACTTTGAAACTGTTTTTTAAACTTTGGAAAGTATTAGGGTTAAAACAATAGGACGATAGTTAGGGAGGTTGAGAGGGAGGGTCTCCCTTCTTCGACAAAAACTGAATGAGAAACACACTTCTAGCAAGATGGAAAGGTTGAAGTTAATGTTCAAAGAAGAAATAGTTTACTAAGGAAAATACAAGCTCAGAAACACAAGTTTTAAGAACCACAGGTGGGATATTGTCATTAAAAATAAAAAAAGTCCAAAAATTTTGTTGCACCATATATTTAAAAACATTTAATATTCTTAAAATACACCCAAACAAACTGACGCAGAATAGTTAGCGAACAGTTCAAACATGTAACTCTCAACCATGTCTTGGGTTGTTTACGCTAGGTTTCGTGTTCGCTCTAGGCAAGGAAGTTCGCTTTAGTTTTGGCTTATCTTTAAGTTCAGAGAGGGCAGAAACAATATCTTTAGAAGAAATTACAATATCAATCATAGATGAGTTGGAGGAAGGTGGAGAAAGAGGAATGTCTCCGATGCCATCCAAAATAAAATCAGAGACAAATGTCTGAGCGATAAGTTCAGTTTTATCAAAAGAAAAGACTGTGTGGTGCCGTAGGAAAACACTAGAGGAGGGAAAGTGGAAGAAGCAAAGTTCGGAGTTGACTTTTTTTTTTTTTTTTTTTTTTTTTTTTTGACAAGAATTGAGCATTAAGATTAAGATTAGATTAAGAATATAGAGACAGTAAAAAGCGCACATGGGCCTATCGAGACGTCCAGTCAACCCATACCCAAATCATGTTCATGCAAATCTCAACAAAAGCACCCTAGGGCTTTCAATAGTATACACTAAAAATCCGCCAATTTTTGGCTTAGTCAAAACTAATTGGATATATAAATATGATACCCAACCATCCACATGCATTAATTAACTAAGTTATGGTCACAATGCTACGATTTAATAACTACTATAACTAAAAACCGCCAATTTTGGCTTCGTCAATATATTTATATGATACCCAACCCACCATAAACCGGATCTAACCCTTTCTTAAATGTTGCAATCGAAGTCACACTCAACAAAACCCCTCTGAAGCAGACTTATTCCAAAATTTAACAACCCTATTACTGAATGCATGCTTCTTATTCAAGATGGCATGCTTTCTTCTTAATTTTCTTATTATGCCCCCTGGTGACCTGTCCATGTTCTACTTATGAAAAAGTGGTCTCTGTTTATCAATAGATGTAATATTTTGTAGACTTGTATCATGTCCCTTCGGAGAAATCGGCCTTTCTACAGAAAACATCCTAACTCCTTAGCCTCTCCTCATAGCCTCTTACCCTCAAACCCAGAAATCATTCCTTGTTGCTCTAAGTTGCACTCTCTCTAGCATATCTAAGTCTTTTTTTAAATAAGAGGCCGCAAACTTGTTGCACAATACTTCTATTTACTGGCCCTAAACATAGCGTATTATACAGTTTACTTAATTACTTCTGCTCTTGTAAACAACATTGCGATTTATTATGCCCAGCATCTTCATTAGCTTTATTTCTAGCTTCCAAACACTGATAGCTACTTTCAAATTACTGCTTATAATAACACCTAAATCTTTTTTCTTGGTCCACAGACTCAAGCCAATTCCCCTTCATCCATTAGTTAAAAACTTTTATTGAGTAACCTAGGTGAGAACCTTACATTTTTACTATTAAAAATTCATTTAGCCACTTATCTGCCCACCCCAAGAAGTTTATCAAGATTCATTTTGAATCTTAATGCATCCGTCACTATTCCTAACTTGAGGTGGCCACTTTTAGTTATCATCTGCAAACTTAGAAGAAACCTTGGCATTTAAGTCCTGGTCTAAATCAATTTATATATATATGAAGAACAATAGTAGCCCCAGCACTGAACCCTGTGGGACACCACTGCTCGCTATTTCCCATGGATGACTTATTGCCATTTAGTTTGTACACACTGTTTTCTATTCGCAACACTCTTTAATCCAACCATGTTACCACTCCACCTATACCCACATTGCAATAACTTTTTCATCAGCCTATATGTGAGGGAACCTTATCAAAAAGCTTTACTAAAGTCTAATATACAATATCAACTGGACTCCTCGGTGCAGTCATTAATGTATTCCATAAATTCTAAAAGGTTTGGTCTGACATGACCTACCCTTTCTGGAAACCATGCCTGGAGTCATACAAACCTTGTATTTTTCTAAATATTTCTCTCTATGACCTTTCATTAACTTTTCCAGGAACCTTTACAACCAGAATGTTAAAGCTAACTGGCCTATAATTTTCCCAAATCTTCCTTACTACCTTTCTTATAAATAAGGACAACATATATTCCATTTTCCAGTCATCTGGTACATCACCAAATGTATTAGATCGCTTAAAAATCAAAATACAGTGCCTTTGCAATGCTGGTAACTACCCCCTTTCAGAATTCTACCATATATTACCATCAGGGCCTGCAGCTTTACTTGGGTTCAATATGATCTAATAAACGTTTTATATCTTTTACATCAAATTCAAAATTCTGTAAGTCTATTTGTACATGCATACAAGAAACTATCCATCAGTCCACAGTTGTCACCCAGAGCATACATACTTTAAATATATTATTAGCTTACTAACCATGTACCTATTATTTTACCAACTTACAGTTTAAAATATCACTAAAGCCTAAAAATAAATAAACTAATCTCTTTAAAATAGGTTAAAAATTTAAACAAGACTAAATTTAGCTTAGCCTAGGCCAGGGATATATAAAAGTTATAAGGTAGGCT
>JABUQX010030507.1:17500-27341 GCA_015478945.1 Trachelipus rathkii
TTGAAGCAGAAGTTAAAGCCCACCCTGTTCTTACGAAATCACCATCTGATGGTTCGAATATTATAGATATTAACTTGCCATCGAAAAACAATGGGCGGCCTCCTTTAAACCCAACCCCATCACAGAAATCATTACTGGGAGAATGTCTTTCCGTGGCTGGAACCCCTGTTACAACTCCAGGCATCACTCTAACGTCACCTTTCATTTACAGGCAAGAATCTCGATTTGGTTCTCGCCACAATCTGGATAAATTGAGAAGCTTGTCCAAATCTCGAGAAGTTCTTTCTGAAAAAGTTCAAATGTCTAAACTCAAGAAAAGTATGTCCAAATCCAGAGAAAGGTTATACGACTCTAGACTTGGAACGTCAAAATCTAGAGAAAAGTTAATGTCATTGAGTTCTTTGTCTCAGTCAGTCGAGGTTCTATCAGCTTTATCCCACCTTGCACAAAAGAATCTGTACCAGAGTTGTAACAATATTTTCGTAACAAAACCCATTCATCCCAACTCGTCTGGAAACCCACAGGAAAGATTGTATCAAAGTATGGCGGCAATCGATCAAATAGATAACCTTAGCAGTTTGCAAAAGATCGGTTACTTTGAGTCACGTATGTCTCTCGATAGTGAAGACTATAACGACATAATAACACAGAGAAACACAGACATGAATTGTTTTCTGGGAGGTATACAGTTTGATAAACCACATGAAAACAAAACTTTGGGAGGACTAAGGGGAAATTCATGTATTGGAGGAAGAGGAGATACTTGTGATAATAGATGTTCTAGGCATAAACAGTCAGAATCTAACGATAATCAGAAATCAACAAAAGTCAATAAAGCAGAAAAGATGAAGAAAGATGTTCAGAAAAAGAGGAAAGAAAAGAGGGAAAGAGAACGAAGAGAACATCTTAGGAAGGAAAAGGAGAAGAAAGAAACGGAAAAGCAAAGGAATTCCCAAAACCTGGAAAACGACACAATAAAACAAAAACTCACCGATAGTCCACCGTCTCCATCTTTCCGACGTGGTTCCGTTTCTCATGTAGAACAGCGACTCCAGGAAAGACACGAACGTAATCAAGAAAGAATGGAAAGAGAAAGAGAAGGTAAGAGAAACAAAAGAAGAGTATCAGCTGATCAAGATAGGTTTAACTCACACGAGCGATTCAAAACCAAAACTAACTCCACACTTCAGGTACCAAATCAAAGATCACGAAGCAATACACCTACTAGAAGAAAAAGTCGAAAAGAATCTCCGTTTGGAAGCGATTTATCGCAAACATCTTCAATGGAAAGTGTAAATACATCCACCGATAGAACTCTTACAGATCTTAAGAAAGTTGCCGACGATTTAAGTACTAAAAATGAACATATATCTGTTGATGAAATGAATAACAATGTCATTAACCCAGAACCCGAACTATCTATTGAAACAGACGAGGCTTACGTTTCTCTTGAAGAAACATCATTAGAGGCCATCCTGATGAGAAGTAAAAGCACAGAAAGCGCTTCTTCAGAAGATTCTGAAAAAACTGTAGTTGACAGTTGCAAAGAAAGAAATTCTTCTTCTTCTGACGATGAACCTGGTATTGAAACGCTATCAGTTACTGAAAAAATATTCGGTTTTGAAAAAGGTATTATTGGAGTAGTTAAAAAAGCACCTCCTTTAATCAAACAGCTAAGTCTCTCAGATATGACAGAAAAAAATTTGCGAGAACAAGAGCTTCCAGTTATAACAGAAGAAACTTCTCCTTTGTCATCTCCTCCCACTGTTAAAAGATCAGTCTCCAATATTTCAAACACAAGCGACATCGGCAGCTTAGTAAGTGAAAATAGCGATTACGCGTCTGAGAAAGAATTACCGTCAACGCCATTAGAGTTTCAGACAGGCCACTTATCTCCAGACTGGAAAGGAAGATCTCGTTCCCTTAGCGTTTATTCCAGTCCTTCCCCACCTTTATCTTCGCCAAGGTCTAGATCAAATTCTTTTAATTTCGACGTCCCTGAGAATCCAGTAGCCAGACCTTGGGGCAATGTCTGTAGTGGTTCAGTAGCAAGAGCGTTTGAAAAGTTTAATATAAAATCTACAGATAGTCCGAAAAAGTATTCTTCTCCAGTCATGTCACCTTGTGATGAAACGCCTCAACAACAGATAATCGCTTAAGTTAAACTTAACTAATTATTGCGGCTCAAACTAGATCTAATTAAAAGCCGCGAGCGAAAGTAAGCTTCAAGTTGGAGCTGATCTTTAAAAGGATGTTTGTGAAGCAAAAGCTGAACATTCCTAGTCATTCACACATTAATTATAGTCATTTCAATTTAATATTTAAATAACTTGAATGCTTCTGTTCAAATGTTACCATTATCAAGTTAATTGCCGTCATTTTACATATAGACGAGGCTAAAAGTCCCAAAGATATCTGTCTACCGCCATTACTTACTCATATTTAAGTCTTCCATTTTAAGGAACAGATAGAAAAGGAAGTCTTTTAAGTGTTGTAGGTACTGAGAACGGATCTTTTTTGTTACCATTTTTTGATTCCAATGAAATCTCATTCATTTCTCTTTATTACTTTTAAGGTAAAATGGAATGTATAGAAATATCTCTCCAAAAATCACCAAAAAATCAAAATGAAAATCAAGCTGTTGAAAATTTTTAAACATTAGACTTTCACAGGAGATATTTTTATGCGTCCATTTTTAGTATGTAAGAATAAATGAAAGAAAAGTTTATTAATGCATTTATTTTCACAAATGATTGTTTTATTTTCCTATAAAAATTGATTAATATTAATTGATAATATTCAAGATTATAAATTCATTTGTATTAAAATCAATTACACCCAAATTCAAGCTTCATGGGTTAAAATGTGTTCTGGTTACGTCACCCAGGGAGATAATCTTTTTTATTTTTGGAGCCTAAAGAAGTAAATCATCAAAAGGTAATACTGATAGATTATAATTTCTATATCTAATTTATTAAAAGATCAAAAAATATCTCTCAAGAAAATAATTCAAACAATATTATGAACTCTGATTAAAATACAGAATAATGAAAAAAATTGCCAAGAAACTATCGTTTTTTCTTAAATGTAAACAGTAGCTAAAACTTAACTTCAATTATAATAAATATATATATTCACAAAATTCAACGATTTAAAATAAATTAAAGCCTGCCGAAGGTGAAGGTTATAAATAAAACTGATCATCAACTTAGGGAAATCCATTGCACAAATATGCCAAAGCGACAATCATGGGACGTTAATTCTTCGGAAATATATTATTCATTTCCTCTCAAAAGATATTCACATTCTTTTCCTCCTTCCAAATATATTATTCACATTCTTTTCTTCCCTTTCATAGATATCATTCATATTAGAGAGAAAGCTTAGTCTATCCCTCCCACTCATTCACATTCAAAAAAAATATATTGCATAGCTTAAAAATAAATGAGCGATTCGTCAACATATCGCTCTTACAAATCCGTGTAAATTTTTTTTTAACAAAAATAGTTTTATAGTAAATTAATACTTACGGGCAATTATATATCTATCATTTTTTTCTTTTTTCTTTTTTTTTAAATAAATAAATTAAACTTCAAATTTACAACAGAAAAGAATCAAAATTTGAGAGAAAATTCGGTAAATTTAACAGATGTTATAAAAAAAGAATTTTAAATTTGTGCAGATGAACACGTGATTCATGCAGATTTAATAATAATAATAATAATAATAATAATAATAATAATAATAATAATAATAATAATTTATTTAAAAATTTATATTACAGGAAGGTACAAACGAAACTACTTAAAATATTAGTGAACAAAACATGAGTTTTAGTGTTGATAACACCACCAATTTAATCATTTCCTCTTTGCTGAAGATAGGTGAGGAAAAAAATATTACTTAGAAAAATAGACATTTCCTAAGTACATAACAATGATAATGATAAAAAAAAAAAGTCCATAGGTTTTTGCAGGGCTAGTGGGGTCTTATGTCGACCTACGGAACATAGTTAGATTACTTATGAAACCTAAGTTGCTTCCATAGGCTGACATAAAACCCCATTAACCCTACAAAGAAACTTATGAACATTTTTTATAGGTGGTAATAAATAATAACAATCTACGTAATAACTACTTTGAACTGAAAATGCTAACAAGATGGACTCCAAACTCGAAGTATATTTTTTTCTGGCACATTTTTTTGAGAGGTCTAAGCAAAAAAATGGTTTAAGCAGAAGCTACAATTAACGGTGCTGGAAGAGGGGCGTCTCTCATGTGAGCGCGATCCATTTTGGGGTAATTCTGGAAAAGGGCCGCACGGTCTTGGCCTTCACCCTTTTTGACCCAATGACCATAAACACGAAAAGCGTAATTGTCGATGACCTGTAAAATTAAAAGTAGATAATTTTTGTCCATAATACATGAACAAAAATTGTTTAAACATCTCTTGGTTAAAAATATCAGTTACAAGTATGTGTGAAGAATAAATCTATTGCCCTATAGTATTAATACACAATTTCACACACACACACACACACGAGCGGCAAATATATTAAAGATTGCTCAAGCATCAAAGGAATGAAATGGTGTATAATAAAAATATTAGATTAATCGTTTCTGGGAAATCTGACGAAAACTGCACAAACTTTCCCTAATCAAGAATCTTTTCCTGTAAATGTTTTTAAAACTAAAGGCTTTAATTATAATGAAAAAAAATTATCACTTCTATGACAGCAACAAACAACAAAATAATAATAATAATAATAATAATAATAATAATAATAATAATAATAATAATAATAATAATAATAATAATAATAATAATAATAATAATGTTTTCTTAGCACGACACATTTTGAAAAAAATTCGATGTTGCCATATTGGGCTATGAAAGTTTAATTATGCTACAATTTTAGAACAAAGAAAACTAATTTGAAGGCAAACTAAAGTAAAGAATATATATATATATATATATAATAATATATATATAATATATATATTATATGATATGCATATATATATATATATATATATATATATATATATATATATAATATAGTATATATATATATATATATATATATATATATATATATATATATAATATTATAATATACACAATTAAATAATAATAAAATAAAATATATGGATCATGCAAATTTTCTACGAACAAAATTAATCAGCGAGGTATTTTTCAAATGAAAGAAAATCAGAAGGGAAAAATTTATGAAACAGAAAAACAAACTTTCTTTGTAAATGCTGAATATTCAAATGTAATTTAATTAATATTAACAAAAAAGTAAAGAAATTGCTATATATTATTGGGCTTCACACCTAAGCTTATAAAAATGAGTAAGCTTAGGCACAATTTATTTCAGTTCAAATTTGATGTATTATCTAAAGTTTGTAGAATGAATGTAGACGCTGTGACACTTGTTTTTTTAATTAATGAATACCATAGGATGGCATACACGTTGCCGCGAATGCACTGCAGACCGCCAGCGGGCTCCTGGCAACACCGGTGCCTAAAATTAAAATTAAATTTTTTTTCGTACTACAAAGAAAGAACGCAATCTTAACTTGAAATTATAAGAAAAAAAGTAGCCTCCGTTTTCGATATTACGCACATTTTATTTCAGTAAAAGAACTTTAAACATACGAATATTAATTATTTATTTAAATTTATCTAACCTTAAATAACTTAATTAACCTTACTTAACCTAACCAAATTGAAATATATACCAATTAAAGATTTCAAATTTTTGAAAATATAGGAAAAAAGTAGCCGACGTCTATGATTTCGAGCACAACAAACAAATAAATAGCAAACTGGCAACACCAAACTTTTTTCAGGAAGTGTCTGGCTATGTAAACTTTAACCAATAATAATAATAATAATATTAATAATAATAATAATAATAATAATAATAATAATAATAATAATAATAATAATAATAATAATAATAATAATAATAATAATAATAATAATAATAATAATAATTTTTAGAGTAGGTGTAAAATAGGTGCTTCTGTTCACTAGAAAGCAGCGATGCTGAGTCGGAAATGAATGAACAGTTATGACAATAAAACAAATGAAACATAAAAGTAAATAACAAGATGGGATGTAAAGGCGTCAATTTCATAAGAAAGGGTAATCCTTCTCCCCACAACAGGTTACAGTCCAAAGACCCACACAACCTCCCGGACCCCATCCTGTAAGGTAGGCTGTGGATGTGGCCTCGTGAAGATCCCCCCGGAACTTAACGTCGGTTTACACCTCGTGTACCGCACGGCACCTTATGTCTTCAAGTAGAGCCCGAGATTTTACACCAAAGTGCAGAATAGCCTCCTCAGTGGTCAGCCAATGCTCAGGTTCCCTACAATTGGCGGCCCGGTCAAAGGTGGGCTAAATGACCGGTTTTTCTCCTGCACCTTCATCCACGGGGAGGAAGTGTGAAGTGAGCTGAAAACCCATGTGGGAATAGTCACCGGATAGCCCAAGGGGCTGTGACGGGAAAAAAGTGGGGACAACCTACATACAAGTATTTAATGAGACTGATGGGTGGGGATTTAAAAAAAAAAATTTAGAAACTGTGATAAAAGTGGATTGAAAAGACAGAAAATTGATATGAAAAATGAGGGGAAAGGATAAAGATTAAAGGATTACTTATGTGACAAATGCTAATGCATGAATGCACAACAAATGCACATACTGCTGCTAGGGCCGGAGGGCTGCAGATGGTTCTTATTACTATGCCACGCACTAGGTTGTAATCAAGAGCATAACACCAAAATAAGAATCAAATACCCCCTTGCGGGGTTTTGTGGGCGTTATCTCCTTTTCTCTGGGGTACGGGAAATCAGCCCTTCTCTATCGGGGAGGTCCTCAAGTGCAGGGGGAAGATCATGAAAAAGAGAGAGTGGCGAGTAAGGTGATAAGTGGAAGAGCCTGATTCAGTACCGGAGGTAGAATCTTCTCCAAAAATATTTGCAAGAAAAGTTTCAACATTTTCCAAAGTCGATCAAAACATTCTGGGAGCAACAGCAGAAGACCCACATGGTGGTGCTGTTTTGGTCAAAGCATTGGCGGGAATGGTGTCTCCTTCTGTACCCCCAGTGAGAGAGGGAAAAGACTATACCCCTGGTGGTGAAACCAATGGAGCAAGAAAACCTGGAGTTGTGATACCTTGGTCAATTGCTGCAATATTTGGACTGGGTGGTGAATCACAATCACAGTCGCTCGCCACCGATTCTTTCGTGCCCTACAGATCCCTCTAGTATAAAGGGATGCGGAGGAAAAAAAAGAGTCAACTGAAATATTCATACAAGAATCCAGACAGGATCCGGAGTCGTTGGAATAAGGAGTGACGGGTGGTGGGGTTACTGTAAGGTTCGCCACAACCTCCCGAGATCTTAGGTGAATGACGGTGGGTTCAATCGTGTCGCGATAGCGTGTTGAACGACGGACTAGTTTGGAAGAAACATTGGAGACTTTGAGGATATTTGGGCGCTAAAATTTTTACGACGTCTGAGGCTCGATACTTTATGGGAATATGATCGTCGTGGAGAGGAGGATCGCCCTCAATCGGTGAATGACCTGAAGGTTTCCCAGGAGAAACTTTTATAGGAAGAGCGTTTACCGTCGGAATTAGAAATTCCCTCAACCGTTGTTATGGAGGAGAGAGATTCAAGAGATAGGAATTTGGTAGGTTGCGCATGGATTTCAGCATGACATCTACACTGGCTAGAGATGTCCGTTCTGGGGATCCACGTTTGGCTAGATTGCGGGTCATATCGGGGAAGTCAGGTGGGCAGTTTACTCGCGGGAAAGGCGGTGCATGTACCGGAGTAGGTCAAGGGCCCAATTGGGTTTCCAAGGCAGGTTGAAACGATAACGAATGTTGGGAAGAAGCTGCTACTTTTGAAATAGCTGGGTGAAGTTTCGCCGGTGGTGCATAAGATAATTTTTTTCTCTGGCCCACCTTGTAGTCTACCGGTGGTCAAGCTTAAAGAAAGTGCAGTATTCCAAAATTTATAAGAGCAATGAATTAAAGAGGTCGAGTGACAACAATTGTAATTCGGATAGCAAGGTGGAAGGTTCCAGGGGGGGGGGGGGTGAGATGATCACCCCCGCAGTATGAGCAAATTGAATGAGGAGATCGGCAATATTTTTGATGTCCGAATTTTTGGCATCGGAAACACCTTCTAGGGAGGGGTATGTACGGGCGTACATCATAAATTGTGAAGCCTAACTTTACTTAAGTAGAAGGAAATGGCGTGAAAGTAAGTAAGAGTCTGGCATTCGATTTGGTAAGGGGAGGGTTTGGTTGGAAGAAATCTTTAAACGTCGGCAGCAGGAAAAGATTTCAGTTTCAAGTGACGTAAGATGTCGTCTGGATCTTCATTCTGTACCTTTTGAAGATGATGATGGGAATGTTACCCCAGTGAAGAAAGATTTTCTAGTGTAGTGCGCTCCGACTCCTTGAAAAAGCATGTGCAAAGAGGGAGACATTGCTCATTGGCGTACCCTTTAGGTCAGCAGTTCCAAGGGCATCTTCTAAAGCCTCATTTAGTTTGAGAGAACTTTGCACCGTCAAGCGACTTTGGAGAACTGAAGTAAAAATATATTGGAAATCCAACATTACTCGGGATTACCGGAGGCAGATCTGGGAACCAAAGCGATGTGAGTTGGCGAGTAGTCGTCACACGTCGGGACTTTGAGTTTCTGGAAGACGGCGTCACCTGAGAGCCTCCGTGGGGAAAGGTAGTGGGAGCCAGAGCCCAGGTGATGATCAGCTCCTCAACAACAGGTGTGTGTGAGATGGAATCAATGTATCCGCAATATGTAGCAGTAGCAGACGGTATGGGGGATTCGATGATCCCTACAGCATCGGGAATCGGAGCTCCTGTTCGCTCTTGGCGTAGATGCCGAGGAAGGGGCGGGTTCGGAGCCAGCCAATAGATGACTTCGTCTTTCTTTAGAGCGTTATTTTTGGATTTAGACTTAACCATAGGAAAAATCTACTGACCTATTGTTTTCATCACCACAATATATATATATAAACAAAATATCAATAAAACCAATCGAAAATATAAAACAAATCCTGAGCGAAACCGTGGAAATATATATATATATATATATATTATATATTATTATATATATTTATATATATATATATATATATATATGAGTATATATATATATATATAATATAATATTATATATAATGTTATATATATATATTATATTAAGTATATATATATTATAAATAATATTATAATATATATATATATATATATATATATATATATATATATATATATATATATATATATATATATATACTTATATATATATATATTATATTGAATATGTATGTATATAAGTATATATTATATATATATATATATAGTATATTATATATATATATTATATATATATATATATATATAATATATATATATAATATATATATATATATATAATATATATCAATATATTATATATATATATATAATATAAATATATATATATATATATATAATATATATATATATATTATATCTATATATAATATATACACAATATATATATATAAACAAAATATCAATAAAACCAATCGAAAATATAAAACAAATCCTGAGCGAAACCGTGGAAATCACGCCCATCTCATGCCCAGAGCTAAAAAATCTCCCTCCCCGAAACACCACCTTATGGGAGGGCTGTGGTCTCGGAAAAGTCCCCTGAACCCAGCGTCCGGGCCCAGAGATCACAAAATAATAGCCGCACACCAAACGGCACTGACGCAGAGTCCAAGATTATGCCCCTCAAGTGTGGG
>JABUQX010030508.1:0-40395 GCA_015478945.1 Trachelipus rathkii
GAGGTGAGTTTTCTGAGTAGTTTTTTTTATTTTTAATATAAATCCTATCTTTGAAAGAGAATTTAACTCCTTTTATTTTTTCCACCGTTTTGTAGTTTCTTCATATTTCTAACCTGTTCATTTCTGAGACTGCTTGTATTTGTTCTCTTGAAAAATAGTTGCCAAGTATCTAATGTTAGTGATTATCATCTGGTGTTTCCTATATCTTTAAACTTTATTAAAACTTAGCCTTCACCTGTATCTTTATCTTTGCAATTACTTGGATGATGCTTATCCTAAAACTTTTTCTTTAAATTTTTTTAGAAAGCTACATATATTACACTAAAGACATTTAGGTATAAGATATTGGCTGAAAGTGGGTAGTAGATCCGAGTGTCCTTCTTGTCTCGTTTGTTCTGCTCTTATCTCTTCATACATCTATTTCACCCTGTATCACGGGATGTACCCTGGATAAAAAGTTTCTGCAACTAAGTTCTACGGCTTTTATACTGTCTCAAAGGTTGGAATTAAATCGGGAGTACTGTTAAAAAGACGAGCCGTAGATAATTCCTAGCCGTTGGACATAATCTTCTTAAGAGGAAATATTAGCTAGCTGTGAGCTGCACTGGAATGATCAGTTTTTATCACTTATTATATCGTTAATACTATACTCCATATATTTAAAGTTCTTAAACTTCCTCAACGCAAAGATGATCCCCAAACATTCCATTTCCGTAGGGGGCATAATTCTTTTCCGCTTTTGACAAAGTCCTGCTTGCAAAAGCTAAAGGCAATTCTTCTCCTTTTTCATTTTCTTGTAGTAATACTGCTCCTAAATCCGTGAATGGATGCGTCGGTTACTACTATAAATTCTTTGTTAAAGTCTGGATATTGTACTATTGGCAAATCATTGCTACATAAGTCTATGCTTTAGTTTATCTGAATGAATTTATCTTGTAGTCCTTACCCCGCGTCAAAATCGAATTCCTCACTTGTTTTTTCTATAAGTAGTTTTGGTTTAGTGGTTCGGCGAGTCAACGTATGAAAAATTCGGGGTTAAAAGACGTATTCTAAAAATAAAGCGGAATAAAACCAAGTGAATACGGAGCGTACCTCGGCTTTCTGGTACAATACTGACAAGGTTCCATAAAAAAATTTCAGATAAAGTTTTTCAAGCCTTCTCAAGTCTGCGGTCACCACAGCGCTGACCAAGAGAGCAAGTAGCCTCTAAAAAGACTATTTCTTTCTCGAAAAATTGGCATTTCTACAATTGTAAACTTTGACGTTAGCTATGATCCTCAGTGACGCTCAAAAACTCTTGATAGGCTATTATAATGAGAAGGTACAATCTTGAGGAGGTATATTATTATTATCATCAATGGTATTGTATTGACAAGATCTAATGAGCAAGTACACTTTAACACTAAACTCATTACTACTAAAAGGCTGAAGCACAGGCGGACGAATGTGCGTCTTGCCATTGCACGCACTCGGGCTGCCAAGCTCTCTCTCTGGTTCGAGAACGTAGTAAATGGGTCTGCTTTGCTTCGCGTCAAGGATAATCTTGATAAAACCCGTCGAGAACGTCTGACGCCGCAAGTAAATTACCTACTCGCGCCTAGTGAGTTCACCCGTATCTTGAATTAGTGGAATAGGAAAGGAGTCTCCTATAGTCCATTTATTTATCTTCCTATAGTCGACACAAATCCTGGGGCGGCCTCCAGACTTCTTGGGTATGACTAGCAATGGACTACTGTGGGGAGACACTGATGGTTCAATCAGGTTCTTCCTCAACTGGTCCTCTGTCCAGTTATTAATATCTTTCACAAACGAAAGATCTAGGTTGCTGATACTGTGAAGTGTATAGGACCTTTGGGCATTTCTCATCTAGTTCTAGTTTAAACTGATAGTTGGGGAACTGCCCTATGGGGTCATCTGCCATCCCACAACGTCTCTGTTTTTCATGAGAAAATCAATAATGTTTTCAAGTTCCTCAGGTCGCTGTAACACTCGATACTTTTCTTCATCTTTCGTCAGTATCTCTTTGTATGTCATATACAACTCTTCTTCTGATAACCCTTCGGTTATTGTGGGTATCTTCCACTTTTATAATCTTTTCTGGACTCTTGCATAGTCTGTGCGTGTATCTGCTTCATCATGGTATTGCGTGTTGCATTGACTCTTTCTATTTCTGTATGATTTCTTCTCAAGACTGGATAGGCTGTTGTTATGGCTTCACCCTTTATTATTTCAATAGGGCGGCTCCCTAAATTAATCAGCTCTATAATTATATTACCTTCCTTCACATTTGATAAAGTACTCCGTATAAAGATGGCTGCGCTACCTCTAAAGGCATCAGTTGGAACTGTAATTACCATATATACACGAGCACATGTCAGTGAGCACGCGATCTCAGCAGGTGCTGTATTACATCTTCAATTTTAGCTTCTAAGATATACTTATAATTTAGGTATGAGTTCTTTTATATTTATTAAGTTTAACTATACACATTGTATCTGTATCTTCGTATAGATAAGGTTCTCCATTTATTTCAGGTGTAATATTTTATCTAAGTTTTTATCATTATTATTATTTAGTAGAGTCCCAAATTTTCTTTTATTCTTTCTTTATCTAGCCTTTTGACATAAATTGTTTATTGTCAGTTTGGATTTGAGAGTTTTGGGCTGCAATCATTCTTGCTGAGGTCTTTACGCTCTTTCCCGTCGAAGGCGATGACGGATAATCATCGTCAGCTTCTGGGACCCATATGTCTCTCTCTTCCTTACTGTCATTCCACAAAGTATGTTCAACTGCACATCTTTTATCTTTAAATTTATGATGTGTCTTGTGGTGATTGTTCTTGTAGTTCAAACTTGTAGTTGAGTTTGATGCTTGTTCAATTCCAAGTTCGCATCAGCATCAGTACTAGCCTGACTCTCTTCGAATTCACCTACGTATGATGTTGTGGTATTAGACGCCTTACGTACCATTGGCGTACACACTGGTTGTGTGGTTTTCGTATTAGGCCTTGAACCGCTATACTGACCTTTTAGCGGGTGCAGAGTGTTTGCGTACATATATGATGGTTGCAAGCACTCCACATCTTGAGTGTGTTGAATGGCTGAGTTTTCACGTGCGGGTGCGTCACTCTCCCTCTTCTAGCCCTCTTATCATCCCTGGTTCCCCCAATCCCATTCGTCTTGGCATATTCTCGGATACTTGGGTCGCGCATCCCTTAGTACAAATCCAATGCCACCATATTGGAAATATATGAAATGTCGGTGTAAGTTGTTGAGTCAATTAAGATGGTGCGGGTGCGGTACCGTCCGTGCTTTGTCACCATCAATCGAAATTTTATTTTCAGAATCTTCTCTAAATTGATCCTATTATATTCCAATACTTTTTCTTCTCCAACTAAGTTGAGGTGATTTCTGGCAATGTTCCTTTTTAATGCATTAGCAGTACGGTCAGAGTATCTGATCAATATTACCGGCTGATCAAATTTACTTCAGAATATTTTATCAATCAACTATCTACTTTGATTCGTAAAAGTTACTGTTGATCAGGTGGATAAGGAGTGAACTCCTTATAATCTACATCGTGGAGCGCTGTGCTCATTCTACTAAATAATTATTTTATAAATCGGATCAGAATGATTGAACCATTACTGCTCACATTTCTCTAATCAACAATTCTCTTCTAAATCGGAATTCAGATGTGCATGATACGTCGTGCTCATTCATCATTCATGGATATGTAGAAGTCTATACATCTGTATAAATTTGCCAGTGAGCGCTGCATCAATATCTGCGTTCGAGCGCGTGCTCGCATATGAGTGAGATTTTAAAGTCACTCGGACAACAGCTTTCAGGAGTCCTTTTCAATGGGTGTCCTTGATTCTCTTTTCTGAATCGTCTCACGGATTGCATTATAGATCGGACGTTCTAGAGACTTTATAACAGTACAAAGAACCTTCAAAAACATCAGCCATGTGGTTCGACCGGCGGTCTTTTATAACATCCCTCTACTGGTACTCGTGGTACCATTCAGCTTCGCATCATCTGGCGTTTTTCTTGCGAGTACCTATCGTTATTATGGTACCAGCCTCTATTTTTGCAAAGATAAAGACTAAAAATTAATTCTTATAAAATACAATTTGGTTAATAGTATTTCTCTGCCAGTTCCTTCTATTATTACATCGATTAAATCTTCTGCCTCTCTGCCATACAGGATTCGGTTGTCGTCGCCATTGGTCTGCACGGGCATAGTTAATTGCTATGGCAATCGGCCCGATCTTTGTTTCGGTTCCACGACGTCTTACCATTCTTCCTCCGTTGCCTCACCAGCGCATTCTCCGTTTGTATCCTGGATGTCTATTTTTTCGCAGATTATATCTTATTTCTTTGACTGCATCACCTCAGCCTTACCATGTGCTAAAGCCTAACTCTTTGATATTTACCTTTGCCGTTATTTAAACTTAAGACGATTCAGAAAGCTATTTCTACCTCACTGATATTAATTATTTGAAGATATTATTTTTGATCTTTAAGAGATGAACACTAAGGAGAAGTATGGTCTTGATGGTATTCCTCCAAAAGATTTTAAAACTAGTTCTTGTCTTGATGGTTTACATTGGTAGAATCCTAAAAAATGGTAGTGATAGTATTACATATGTTTATTTTTAAAATTTAATAGATTTCTTAATTATTGTGATATGAGAGAGGACTAAGAATTGCTTATACTGTGAAAATTTATATGAATGGTAGAATGGATGAACTTGGAAATTACAAGCAAGCTAGTTTTTTTTTACTAATTAGCGTCACTAGTAGATAAAATGTTTAGTAAAAATATGAAAGTTGAAATGAAAAAGATTTAGAAGACATTAAAATATTGCAAGACTCTTAAAATAGTTTTAGAAAAAGGATATCATATTAGGCAAATCTTTTGGAATTTAAGGGACATATTATGGAGTGAATGGACAAAGGAAAGCCAGTTAATATTAAATACTTGAATCTTAACAAATATTTTGATAAGATACTTCATTGAAAACTGATATACCCTCATATGGCTCATTTCAAAGACCAATCAATAGATATGACTTTTAAAAAGGCCGACGCTCCCCAAGACCGACGGATCCTAAAAAATGAAAAAACTTGGGCAGTTTAAACAGAAGGAGAAATACATTACGTTCATGATTAAATTTAGGTAATGTAAACCTAAACTCTGCGTCTATACTTTCTTGCAATCACGAGTTCAACATGCGATTCGCCCTTGTCGATCTTTGCACATGACTTATCTTCTACACTATCATAATAATCAACACTCATACCAATATCCACAAGATAGAAGCAGAATGAGATAACGAGTGCCTAAGAGCCGAAGCTAATAAGTCATCGCTCCTTGTCTCACGTCGAACTCATTAGAAATAACACAGGCTGATGCATAAATATTCACGAGAGAGAACTTCAGCCTAAATATGTATTTCCTTCAATTATTCCAAACGTAAACCTGCTGTCAGGTCTCCACTCGTATCGCGGTACATGAGCAAATTAGAATCGAGCTTTTGTATCCATAGCAGTAGAAAGCTTACCACAACCAGCGCACAAATTAGTATCAAACTAACTATCATTCTGCTCATAAACTGCTTCCTTTAATATTATACGGAACGCGGAAAGCAAGGAAAGATTTTTGGGACAGCTTATCAAAATCAGCCTGTGTTCAAATCCAATAAAATCGCCCGTGAATATACACATTTATTTCTCCTTTATCTACCTTCCCTCACATTACCCCAATCGGTCGAGTCCTAAGTTTGTATGTGCAAGGATTCGCCCAAAACACAACATCTTCTACTAATTCCACCGGCGTTACTTCTGAACTACACCTTTGTTATGTGTTTGTCCCAAATAAAAGTCGGTGTATACTGTATATCATTCGATCGATTTGGCCAGAGGGGTTTTACAAGAAAACTCTTTCGAAAAATCAAATACGGAAATAAACCGATGCATATTATGATTCACCTACCAGACACTCTCTAATAGCTAATTCACCCAAAACATATAATAAGCTCTTAACACTTAGCCTGATAGGAGATGTAATACCACTCCACACTAGCATTATCGCAAGGAGAGTTTACCTTTACAGTGTATTAGCACATCCTCGACCTACTCAACTCACCACTTCAACTATACCGTCTATCAACATAACGCGTTGTGAGTTTATAACAACGAGTGACTCTCACCAAATGTACCACAAATCGTATAAACTAACACCTCATATTCAATAGCGCTACATAGATATTACCTGACAATAACTAGGGTAAATATAAGTTAGGTGACTAGTATTTTTATTTTTATCTCTTTAACCTATATATATTACATATTTTGTTTATAATAAAGTTAATATTACATAATTAAATTATTATTTTATATCAACATACTAAATATAAATAAAAAATAATCTTTTGTATAATATAAAAAAATATTGGTTATATATATATATATCATTATCCACTTAAATTCTTTATTATAATAATAACGTTTTTTTGTGTGTTTTCTGAATGAATTATTGATAAGAGAGATAAGTAGTCTTAGAGGATTGCGCGGTGGACCAACAATCGATGAATTCTCTGCAAGTCTGATATGTTTGTGAGAGTTTATTATATTACACAATGGATGTGGTGAGTTTTTCTATTGAAAGTTAAAATCAGTAGATAAAAGAGTAGGTAATGGTTGTGAGTGAGGACAGTCCTCGGTTGATAGTTATTGAGCCTAGCATGAGGAGCAGTCACTGGAACAAGTTGGGACTGTGAGATTATAATATAATATTTAGCGACATTGAGAGAACGACAAAGAGGGAAACACAGATTGTATCCTAGTGTAAAGTATAGGTAAGAGATGTGAAGTTGTGAGAAAAGAGATAGGACTAGTGCAAATTAAATCCTAGTGAATACAAAGGGAAAGACTATAGGTCTATAGTAGTGCGCTAGGGTCTTACTAACTTAGGGTTTGTTGTTAGTAATAATAATAATATGTAGTTAATGTGAGTATGAAAAGTATGTTTTTGTGGAACTATGGTAGGGAATAAAGAGGTATAGATCTAAAAGTACAAATGTGTTTCTGATTCACACATTCTTTAGGCGTTCGGCGTTGTCTCAGGTTGTGAGCAAGAGATCTGGTTTGAAGTGCAATCGAGGAATGAAAGTAATATTACAGAGCTTAAGATTTTAATTACAGTTAGCATGAAAAACAGCTCAACAGCATCGCTATTAAAGTCGCGAGGAAGCCTAAGCAAGAGTTTGGATAACGATGGATTGATACGTCGTTGTTAAGCCCAATGTAAGTTTATCTGTGTGAGTGTTGTCTGCAATGAGCGAGCACTGAGGCTGGCAACCGAGAAAAAAAAAAAAAAGGTTAGACAAACAGAAAAAAGCGACCAAATTTATGAAGGGTCAGTGAAGAGTGGCTGTAGCTATTAGCAAGGGGCGAGCAAGAGAAACGTGCATAATTAGGAGTGAATGGCCAGGGTATAGGAGGATGGTGTAATGGTGGTTTGATTTGGAGCCAACGCCTTGGTTTTCTCATTAGACGGAATAGAACTCAACCTAAATATTTTTCGAGAGACTTGCCATAGTGAGGAGTCCGTCGCGTCCGTAAAGCTCTGGGTGGATAGGTGCTGACTGCGTGCCGAGACTCTTTCGACTAATATGCTTATGTCAGAATGGCGAGAGTTAAGTTTTCGAAGCTGGGGCTCTGTCTTCTTCTGACTTGGTAGTTTATACGTTAACATACTACTCTACTTTTCTATTTCCGGTGCATATGATATAGGACGACACGCTTGTACCGAGCCACTATTCTTTTGAGGTAAAAAGAAGGTGGTCTCGACTGTATATATGGTTACTTAGTATATATTTCTCAGTGGGTTTGCGTGACGGTTACCTTATGTATAGGAAAGAATCAATCACTTATTATTAGTAATAAAATTTATAACTATAATTATTGAAAATATATATCTAAATTTATATTGCTATGATAACTATAACTATACCCTTTATAAATGCTTTATCGGGGTACTAAAAACCAAAATTTTTTTTAGCGGAGTCATGGATCAAGAGTTTCAGTTGACAATAATCATGAAAGTTTTTGACGTATACACATTATCTAAGATTAACTCATACTGTGAGTAATATATTTTCATAATATTACATAAGAGCTGAAGATTACTTATTATGTTGCATTTTCAATGGTAAAAATATTACTGTAGTAAACGACATATAAGAAAATAAAAGATTCTTAACCATAATTCCCATACTCCCTAAAAGATAAGTACCACCAGAACATAAAAAAATATTGGTCAATAAAAATGCCACAAAATTAGTACTTTTGCAATACTATTCAAATATGTCACAGAGTACGACAATTATCTCTACCGAAGTACAAAAGCTGATTCCACGGCCGTAAAAGTATCAATTAGTAGTACTATCCTTAAGTACTACCTACCGTGGTTTAGAAGAACTGCTAAGCTACAGAGTAAAATAAAAAATAAATAACGAAAAAATATCAAACACTCAAAAAATTTACTTGAATTAGCGAAGTAGTACATCATTAGTATTAAAGTAATTAAATCTATTACCTTGAATATCACCCTAGACTGAGTATATATAATATATCTCAACGTATAAGATATTATAAATTTATTAATATTATATGATATTTCCTATTATAGTCATTAGAGGCGTTTGAGTAAAAAGTTCAATTTAAAATTATTTTTTATGTACATAACTATTAAATACTATAAGTAATTTATTTATTTATAAAAATAAAACAATTAATATAATATAATACTTAACGTATATAGTTTACTACTAGCCTACTATAGTTACAAGAAAAACTAATAAACTAATTCCAGTAATCAGCTGAGTATAATATATATAAGAAAAATATTATAGTTGTCTAATATATATATATTAAAAAATTAGTGTCATAATAAAAATTTTATATTTTTAGATATAATTAGGCACTTTTGGGGGCTATTTTATTTTTTTAATATATATTTCGCAAATATTATTTCTTAACAAGATAGTAAAATCAAATTAGAACTATTAAATCATTTTGTAAAACTCATTAATTCAGCCACATACTATTTACACGTATGTGCGAAATATCAAAATGATAGAAGATAATAAAAAGTGAATAGATTTTTTGTGCCGAATACAGTAGAATCTTCAAAATGATAGGAAAATGCTATAAATGCTCCTACAATATTTTCCATTTATTCGAAACTTACTGTTTATCATATCAAACTCATGCTGATAATGAGTTCTGACTCAAGATAAAAGATGAAACTTAATATTTATAACCATAATAATAAATAGATAGGTCCGAAATAAGTCGATAAATGTTAAAAAAATATTGTTAAAAAAAGATAATAAATGATAAAAAATGATAATTAATCAATACTATGGGCATATAAATTTTACTATAATGTTTTTTTGGGATAGTATTTGTAATATTTTACTTTTTTTCAGTTAGCGTAAAATAACTTTATAGTCGATTACTCTTATATTATATTCGAATGATAACAAGTAAAAACTATATTACACTCATTCTATAACTTTCAAATAGAGTAGAAATGAGAAATTAAGTGATTCCAGTAAGAGAAATTAGTTCTAACTCAATCAGACAACTTAGAGAATTAAAAGCAGTATTATTATATTATTAGAGAAATTTTGCGACTATTAAATTGTATTTATGTATTTTTTATGACTTCTTAAGAATAAGACCATACACTGATTATTAGGGATAAATATTTCTATTAATTTTATATTTTATTTTTTATTAATATGATTATGAGAGATTGCTAAAATTTTACTTTCATTAAAAAATACCAATTATTTAGGTGATACAAATGTCTGAAGATTGTGAAATAAAAAGAGTGTGATTTAATTTCTCTCTGTAATTACAGAATAATTACTTGGACACTATATCAACAAATGTTCACTTAGGTTTTGTTAGTGGAGAGTGAGGGATTTTTATTAATTAGGTTAATTATATATTTATTATTATATATCGAATAATTTTTTTTTAATATAGTACTACAAGGGTAGATCTAATTTTTTTACACCATATTATTTTATAAAAAATAATATGAACTCAAAATTTCTAACGCTGATTCCAAAAAGGTGTATATTTATTTTTTTTGTAAGACTATCGTGAGAGAGAGAGAGAGAGTAAATAAAAAAATATAATAACAGTAATAACAAAAAAATCTATTAAATACTATTTATTTTTTTTCCAATTTTATAGAAGGCATTATATATATTATAATATATATATATATATATAATTAATATATATTAATATATAATATTATATATATATATTATATATATATATATATATAAAATATATATATAATATTATATATTATATATATATATATAATATATATATATTAATATATAATATATATATTATAATATATATAATATATACCGTATATATATATATATTATATTATATATAATATATATATATAATATTATAATATATATATTATATATATAATATATATATATATATATATATATATATATTAATATATATATATATAATATATATTAAAATATAATATTATATATATATTAATAATTAATATATATATATATATATATATAATATATATATATACCGTAATATATATATAATATATATATATAAGATATATTTATACACTAGTACTTAAGATCACTTATATTATGACATAAAACAGATACCAATATAATCGGAATCGACAACTATATATATATATAATATATATTACTATAGAAGGTTGATAGCGAGTTTATACATAATAAAGTTGTACAGTTATTTGAAAGCGTTCAATATATATATATATATATTATATATATATATTTCAAACTCCGCAGATAAATATCCTCAAAACATCCACATCCGCGGATGCAAAAAAATGATTCTGCTGCATACTAATCAGCATTTTTAGTACGTGAATTATTACTCCCTCAATAGTTAAGGTAGCGACTACTGAATTATATATATATTATATTTAAGGTTTCATAAATACAACATAAGTACACAGAATATCAGTGAGTAATAAACTAGAGTCACTAGAAGATATATATATAAGTCTAGAAGTGATCCTATAAGTGGCACGAGTATATGATAATACTCGAAAACTTACCTGATAATAGCTAAACAAGTAAATAACTAATAACATCGGTGGGATATTACGGCGTATAATAATATTATGTTTACAAAAAAAAGAATTATATAAGGATAAAAAAAAATATCTTATTAATTTTAATATTTATTTATTTGGTAGTTTATTTATTTTTTTTTACTCGAAAATACTAATAAAATACTACGATATAATAGGTACTAACAAAAATAGATAATATAACTATTTTTGGAATAGTAGAAACTTCCGTTTGTATAATATAATAGTAATAAATAAACAATTAGTTATTACCCCTTGAAAATGATGTATCGTAGTATTTACTCAGTGAGAGAAATATTATAATAAAATATATTTAAATAACCCAAAATAAAATCCAAAAACAAATTTTCATATTTTCATTGAACAACATCTTACGAGTATCTATGATTCACACTCGAAATGTATTTATATTAGTTATTTATCTTGTATAGTACTATTACTATAGATAGTTTCTGAGATAGAAAAAAAAATATTAAATAATAACCCTACTAAATAAAATCAAATAAATAAAATTATTTTTAGTACAAATAATTTTATATTATAGTAAACAATTAATATTATTATCATTTTATAAGTCACTATCTAGAATATTTCCATAGAATTTATTATAGTATTCTCATGGGACGACGCAGTATAAGTTTTCAAGATGTTCCAAAAATCAACTCAAAGGTTTTAAATTATACCAGAAAACAATTAAAAAAATGATTGCTGTTTACTCCTTTTTTATTAAGAACATAATTTTTAGTCTATATAACTGATATACTATGAGAATTCCACTGAATATATTATTAATATTATATAGTTTTCTTCCTATATATATTAATAGTATTTATATTAGTTATTATTATTATTTTATATGTAGTAAAAAAAATTTAAAATAGACAATAATAAATAAAATAAATTTAAACATATAAATGGTATAGTGCATAGTTCATTTATATATGTTTGGCTCAATTTAGTCACTGGTGAGTAGGTCATAAAGTAATTCAAATATCAGATCACGAGGTGAAGCGTATCCACAAGCCGAGCTGGAGGAAGCAAAGAGGATAATAATTACAAGAAGGATATGTTTCTCTTTAGTCTAATTACGTTCCATTATGAGTAGGTGAGTCGCGCGTGTGTGATTTGGTAGTTTCGCATCGCACACAGGGAAAGAGGATAGAAGGTGAGAGATCAAACACAAGATATATCTAGACTTAGTACCAAAGAGACCTGAGAGGACGTCACCAATAAAGGAAGAGATGAAAAAATTTTAAGAATATAGTGTCTCCCAGTGGATCAATTACTAGCTGGATGTAAGGAAAACTCGACATTATATAACAGATTGGCAAAGCTCAGTCTTAGTTAAACTCACCTCTAAGAGCAAGTAGAGTTCGACTGAATCCAGATAGTGAGATCACTGGGAATGCTATAATAGAATACAGTAGGCTTGGTACCTTTGTTGCTAATCGTAGTGTGATTGAAGTTCTAGTCACGACTTAATGCAATTAGTCAATATTTATCATAGAATAGAGAACTTTATTGGAAGTCACCACGAATCCTAGAAACGTCACCACAATAATAGTAACTATCTCATTTTCCTATAGATTTATTCAGCGGATACTCTTATAGTTATTTTCTTACGGAACGAGAAGCTTGCAGGCTCTCAGACTAAAACTAGGACTTATATTAGCGTTTCGCTGCTATAAGCTAAGATCATAGCACTTTGGGTGTACTATTTTGTATGAATTAGTTGATACCAGTTCTACACAAAATAGATAAACAACATAAAGACAATTCCATATTGAAGGAAACTGAACCACTCCCAGCAAATGTTAATATCAAATATTTTAATTGAAAATATAGTTTCTTTGATGACTTGTTCTCTTTATTGTTGGCTAGGGATGCACAAATTATTTTTGGAGAGGGAGACTAACAGATAAGTGAAGAAAAGGCCCTTGAAAGGGTAACAGGATGAAGCGTGAAGTTCGCACACATTAAATTCTGGTGGTAAAGTAATAGGTTTGTATCTAACAGAGATTTTGTTGTAATCAATTCTTGTACCGTTTGAGAAGCGGTTATCGCGTGTTATATGTTGTGTATGTTTAGGACATCGCAACAATAGAAAGAAGATACTAAAGGTCTATAGTTCCATCTCCAAAAAATCAAAAGAACCAAAATTCCATTTTTGTTGCTATCGATGTATCTGGTTTTGGTCATTGTGAGGAAGACAACAGGGGTTTCTCATTCTTCTGTGGGTAGCGGCCGTGATTACTCACAGCCAGGCAGAATCAAAAAATGGTTTGGAAGAATAATGGGGGTCTTGTTTCCTCAACTGGTGAATATGAGAGGAAGGGAGTCTCACTATTCGTAGTTGGAATAATGCTGTCTGTGATGATAGAGAGAGATGTTGGATAGTCGCAATATTAGAGATCTCCAATGTTAGAGATGATATTCGAAAGATAAGATTGCTGGAGACTTTCATTGTATTCTATCAACATTCGAGTTATTATGATAGAGAGAAGTGTTACTTATATTGCATGTGACAATGATGTCAGAAGAATATCGTGTACCTCTCTCACGCTTTCTGCTGTTGTGTACAATACAGTACCTTCATGGCTTGTTATTCGTAGTTAGCGTTGATTTGCATTGATGGTCTCTCCATTTCAGCGTTCTAAAATCCTTCCGCGAACTGACATTAATGAAGGCACTCTGAGAGACAAATGAAATGTATCACCGAGTATCTAAGCTCTTATTTGACGGAACCCTCATATAATCCGCCATTTTTATCCGGAGCTACTAAGATAGATATTCACTTAGTGCAGTGCTGATGATAAGGTCTGAAAATTTGCAAAAAGTAAAGCAGTTGATAAGGAGAGATGTCAGAAAAAATTGACAGAGATAAGTCATGGTAAAGAATTATAGATAGATTGGCGTGTGGGTTTAGTTAATAGACTATTTCTTTGGTGCGAGAGCATGCAGTTTGTGTTATTTATATATATATCAGTAGATCATATGTGCAGCAGTCTTAGGAGGTCTCTGATTAGAAAACCCAAAACAGAATATATAACTACAAGACAATTAAAGTCTAACCGTTCATAAAAAAAAATCGAGTACACATCAAAAACACCAGAATGCGAATATCACACTTTTTATGTATAAAGGACTTAGAACGGCAAGGAGGCGAACTTGACACACACAACAAGGTAAACTACCGATACCAGCAATGCCCATTGATGAAAGCGCTAAATCTTAGTAATAGATATCTATGAATATGTCATGTGAATATCAAAACAAAACCTTAAATGCTAAGAAACAGTAAACCAAAATTTTTTGCCTTAATACTAAACGAGCACTTTATTTTCAGAGTGCACGTGTCATCTCAATTGTTAACCTCTCTCTTAACTTCTCGCGAGAGAATTGAACCTTTAGTGACTTCACTTATTAATCTTTACTATTCCGCTATTCAACACACGTTTCTGTATCAAGTGTGTGTCCCGTCAAGTAGTTTCCGATAAAAACTCCGTGTGCGTCAAAATCACTCTGAGATAAAAACACAACATTCCCTCACAGCATTGTTCTCACTCTCACAAATCATTGCACATTCTCAATTCCTCCATCAATTTATATCCTCAGGTCAATTTACACTTTCCCTTTAAATCTAGTTAATTCTACTCACCTCCTCACTATTTCTTTTATCTCTGATTCAATTCTCTACCCAGTCATAGGAGTGTCCCTCAACGTGCGTGAAGTCTCACTCCTAAAACAGCTTCATACGACACGATAATTTCTTAGTAAAAAAAATATCAATTTCCTTATTCTTTATTGTGTTGTCTTATATGAAGGTGTCTCAGATATCAGACTATAAGAACTAAAAATAACAAAACTTAGCGAGGAGAATAGAGAATAAAAAAAAAAATATAGCATAATCATACAATTTGTAACTCATATAAAATAAATTATATTATAATATGAGTACTGAGATAATTAATTAATATTAATAATTATTATATCATGAGAGTGAGAAATTTGCAACTATTTATATAAGAGTAACCTTTTAATACGACTACATATATTAAATAAATGCAAGATATACTATATATGACAATAAATACAATTGAATGAATTTAAAAGGCGAAAAAAAGATTGAATATAACACTAGGTCAGACGAACAAACTCTAAAAAAACACTAAAAACATATAAACTAATAGAATAGAAAGATTCAGAAAGAATAGAAAAAAGGTATAAATTTAGATCAAAAAATAAATAAATCTAATTGATGCTAGTTAGTAAAAATAAATTGATGATTAAAGGCAATAATCGATTATGAATAAAAAATATCCAAAATATGTCAAATATATATATGCAGAGTTGGAGAGAGTTAATGTAATAAATAAGATGTAGTATAATATAAGTAATATATAATAACAAATATAAGAAATCACCCCTCAACTAACCCATGGTGCTAAACTACCATGAGGTACACAAAGTTAACCGCAGATCTAAATTCATACCATACACTAGAGAGTAGACAACAAAACCCTTATCTATGAGATAATCTAATCTCGCACACCTTTCTCACGATCTACTACACACACTCCTTAACGACGAACTTTCAAACAAAAAACGAATAAAACAAATTTCTACTTCGTATACATTCAATACAACCATTATTAGCTATAACGAAACCAAAAACATCCGTGCAATACATTTAATAGCACTTTATGATAATCTATCTCCGACTAGCCACTTAGACCTCATTCAAACATGAGAGTCACAACTTCACGCATGACTGCGCGTATACTCAGACCACAATACGACACGGTAGACCTCCGCTGTCACGCACAAAAGTGACTTCTATCACAGCTTACGTATCCTTATATATATTCAAAAACACATCATTAACTCTTTCAATGTGCCATCATGAATAACACATATATAGAGAACTCATATAAATCAAATACATTAATATATGAAGAACACTTACACTCAGGAGAGTAATAATAACTCATACGAGAGTCAAATATATATAGATCACCTTTCGACTACTCAACATTTTGCAATGAGAGCCGAGTCTTTGCAACTTACAACACTTCTGTAGAAACATCCATAAATTCAGGTATCGCTTGAAACATATGATGTATATAGGTAACTCTTATTGCTCTGCGTATCACTTTTTCTTATATATACACTAAAGATATATCCTAATACGACTTATACGTAAAGTTAATGTAAAAATTGCAACTAAATAAACATTATTAAATTAATAACGTTAATAAATAAACTTATAAAAACTCTACAGCAAAAAAAACTAAGCACTGCAAATCCTTGGTACTCCTTTCGACCTCTGTGATGGAGACGTTTACTAGTGAAAGCACCCTAAGAATATATTAATTAACTGATATAGATTGTTCGTCTGACGTTCGTTCGTTTGTTTGTTGAACTAATATAAGTCGAGAAGGTCTAAGATGCAATATCCGAAAAATAATTCGACCTAAAATTTTTCGAGATAATGTAAGACAAGATAATAAAATATCTCACATTTGACTACTCATTTAAGATTTCACACTTAGACGCAGCTTGTCTTGTATGGGTCTTATTACCAAGTTATCACCTCGATTAGTCAATAACTGGTTTCTTTCATCAGAGATAATAGACTGTGTGGCGGTCTCTCGTGAGTGTGCGTGGTTTTTTTGTAATAGACTGTGTTTCTGGTTTGTTTTTTGTGACTTTTAGCACACATTCCATTAATATGATATTTATTTATATGTGTTAGCGTATGGCGAGTAATCGCAATTTGTGACGAATGGTTTAGCTTGAGTGTTTTTGGTGTTCTTTGTTTATGCGGAGGTTATTCTCTCTTCTGCGAGAGTCGGAGTGATGGTGGATACCAGAGACTTTAGGAGGGATAAGGACGCAGCTACTTAGGTGAGTTTGTAATTACTATCGGGAGGATACGTGTGAGCAGAATTTCTTGGCAGGAAAGAGATGCACCTCAGAGACAAAAAGTGCGAGGATGAGAGCACACTCATATGCGTGTCATTGACGCGTTCGAACAGAGGCGCAGAGAGAGTGATTTTCACCTCATTTATGTGAATCTTAACTTTAAATAGCAATCGCCCTTATTACACACGGCATTTTGTATTGGATAAACAGCGTACAATAAATATAACAAGGGATCGGGCAGCATATTGAGAGTTTCGAGCCCGAGACCTAAATTATGGTATCGCACGCTCGTCGGCACAGCAGGTTCTAGTGAAAGTGTTAAACCCCCACACATCCTACACAAAGAGACCTTCCACAAAAGAAACAAATCATACTTGCGCACACCACGATAGTGCTTCCTTTAATCCAGTGTATATTCCCAGAATTAGGTACTTTCTTAAAGTTGTGAGCTTCACACCTAGATTGTCAATAATGTGTAACAGGTGTATCTCTCGAATTTGAGCGACATCTCATAGTCAGAGCCCTAAGCTGTTATTTCAAGGCAACATTAACTCTATAATATATATAAATATAGATAGATAGAAAGGATTGATAGAGAGAATAAGAAGTTTTAAGAAATGGTGAATTAAACTGAGTCTAAGATATATAATTTACATAATATACAATTTATTAAAGTGAATTGATAGGTTACAATAGAGAAGACTGCAACACATGTTAATATCAACTGATTTCTCTTAAAATTTACATAGAAAATATCTCAAACATTATCAGTATGGGGCATTACCAAAAAAAAACATAAGATACAGATTATAAAACAACCGACAACATTCTCATACAAGATCAAGCTATCCAGTTATAAGTTGATTGTGGCTATTGAGATATGTCTCTGAAGAGTATGTGTGTATCCACATTAAGAGATTCAGAGAATAAAGATATATATACAATAACGTTTACTTTGATATATAATCTAAAACATAGACAGAACATACAAGTTAATTAATCTATAACAAAATTGTGGATCATGTACTAAAACCAAAAAAAACTAAACCCACTAGATTTCCTGGTTATCTTGTCATGCTTTCGTTTTTATATCAAATTAAATTTTTATAGTAATATTATTGAATTTTCTTATATTTTATATACTTTTGTGATTAGTCTGATTCAAGAAAACTTATCGAATGCGACTAAGACTTTACAGACATGAATATGTAGCAACGTATAGATAAACAATTATATTAATTTTTGAAAGCGTGGGCGACCCAATCCAGCCCGGAGAGTCTTGTTTAATAAATAGTATAAATTTTAGATAGTGTAACTCGTAACAATAAAATGATTATGATGAGACATTATAATGAAAATTAAATTGTGCTGAAATTGAAGCATATATTTGAATAAGGGGGGAATATTTTTTTCTCTCTCAATGTACTACAAAAGACACTCTACGGAAGTTTACTACAGTTCACTTATTCCCTTACATATAAGATGAAGCGAGAAAAAGAATACTTAATAAACAATGTAGAAGTTCTGGTGTGTAGAGGAATGCTAAAGCGATATGAGATATAATATTGAATATATATAATAATAATAATGAATAAATATAATAAAAAAATTAAATATAATTAATTTATTGAGAGTAAATAAACCTAACCAATATAATACAATCTTTTGTGGTATGTGACTACGCTTGACATAATCATGTATACTATAATTCTATTATTTCCTAATGACACACTGTATAAGAACACTACACAGGAGGACACATTACCACAAGCTTTGCCTAAACAGTATAAAGATAGAAAAAATGAATTGTAAAGCATTATCTGCCTAATTGAAGCTATAACTTGCTTGAGACGAGTAAATTAGAAAGAAGAAAAACTAAGGTATATCTGAAACATAATTTAAATATTACCTTTTGAGAAAAATGAACAATATATATTGAGGTTATTGCTCATTATCACATAATAATTATTAACTTTCACATAATAAGAGTGAGAGAGTAAGAGTCATAAAATTATATAATCTAAAACTTAAATTTAAACTATTATATTCTCGAAATAAGCACGCAACAGCATATACAGCTTTGAGGAAAGAATCAAAAATATAAACACCCACAATTCTAATTCTTCAACGCATGAATTTACACCGCGTTCAAAGAATTCACTAAAATACATGGGTGAATGTTTAATGAAATCATAAATATATTTCATTTTTCGTCTGACAGCACATTCCGAGAGAGGTGAGACTCTAATCTTACATCCCCCTGTAGTAAATCTAAGCCCTCCCCTTGTTTTAACAAAACATTTATCTGTAGAAGGGCTTCCGGGTTTAAGTTAACATAGGTGTCTGTGTATTAAGCTAAGTGGAAGGAGCCATCGTATGATTGAATTTATAACTTTGAAGATAAAGTAACAAAAAAACAACACATCACAAAGTTACTCGAGATTTGAACAAAGGCGAGAATAATATACTCTTTGCGACACTAGCCTTAACCAAATGTACAGATGTGGCAGTGAGCTCATAATAAGTGTACAGCATTAATGAGAAAAACACACCTATATATCAGATCGTTTATTAGAATCGTTGAGAGAGACGTTATAAAAGGAATAATCAATAGAAAAATAAGATGCTTTATGGACGCCAGATCATGTTTGTTGATAGAAAAGAAAGGATTAGAAGTAAAATTTCTATTTTCTATCATATCTCCTAAACGAGCAATACATATAATACGTCTCTCAGAGTAATTAACTCACATTCGCTCTCATTATGCAGGAGGTTACGGAACCTACTAACCGTGATGTATCGAAGGGTCTGAATAGACTTGTTCTATGTTCACAACTATGCACATATATTATAGCTTATTCTCCGCAACTCCATCTCAGAGAAGTAAAATATCCTGTCTACTAATATTTTGTCCATCCTCAATCAAATGAGTTTCCACTAAAGCTAATGAATATGTGTTTCTAATTTTATTTTTTTCTGTTGTGCATATAAGATTTAATTCCTAGCACACATTTATAAGAGAAGCCTTGGTTTAAACGCCAACTCTCCCTAGTATTGCTTTGTTAGTGGGTGAGTGATTTGTAATAGTGCACGCAAGGATTGTTAGGCAGCGGTCTATATTGAATTCAGACATGGACGTCATAACCGTGGGGTTGTTTTGTGGAAATGAAGCGAGTGATGTGACGTAAGGATGATAGTGGGAAATAACAAACCAAGCGTGAGAATAGGGATACCATGATAGGTGCCTAAAAAGCCAAAGAAGAGAGAGAGTGAAATAGAGAGCGAATATTCGGTGGAATCGAGCGTAAGATAATTGTTTCCAAAAAGTGATGAAAAGACGAACACACCTATCTCGTGTCGTGCGAGTTGTGTTGTTTTTCTCTCATCTTATTAATATCAGTATCCTCAGTTATCGTAGAATTATTCTGCACCCGTAAAGAGGAAACCTAACGGCAAACATTAGCATTAAAATACATAGTGAGAAACTAATAACTTCGGCGGGAATTCAACTGCGTACCACACGAGAATCCTGTGTTCACTGAGGAGCACATTGGGCAATAAAGAACACTTTCTATCTTCTCCGTGTTGTTTTTCCCTTATATCAGGTGCAGCGCGAGTGCTCATTATTAGATTTACTCCTTTCTGTGTAATTATCTTCTCCTAAAAAGAAACACGTGCTTTTCTCCGCTTAAATTATCAAAGGACTTAGCACCCTGATAGCATAATACTTTAATAAAGTAACACATCGAGAATAGGGGAATCTCAAGATGTCTGATATGAGAGAAAACAAGCAGGTATTAAGGGAGTATATCATTGAGATGGTCAATATTGTAATACCTGAGAATAAAAGTTGGAACTCCATGATGTGTCTGTGGTGTGGGTATCACGTACCTATATTTTGATGTGATTTTTAGTTAATCCATTTCAAGAATAGAAACTACGAATCAGTCATACAGCTGAACTAAGTACCAAACTTCTAAAAACAGTAACTATTAGTTTTCTCTCACATGGAATGTTAAGTCTTGAAGTGCGGTAGGCGTCTAACAATATCGTGTGCGTAAGCTAAAGATTGAATGCTCCTCAATTTGTCGGAATTAACCAAAGACCGAGATAGAGTATTATTCTTATATAATATGTTTTTTCTATCTGGTGTGACTATTTGCTCGTGCGAGTAACCTTGTCATCACTGTGTTAAAACTTGTACTATATTTTTCTTGATGGTCGGGTATTCACCAGAAAAATCACCACTCAGAATAAGGGTCTCACACTATAACTTTCAGAGTAATATAGAGAGTGCAAACTTATCACATTTCTCTCGGTTGGAATTTCGACATTGATTACAAGACAGGAATAAACTCGTGGAGAGAAATCTGGTCCCAAATAGAGTGAGTGGTGATAAATTTCAATTTTTCGTCTAGTCGATATTATAATCTTCATTAGTGATTGGAAGAGTAACCTAGGAGGAGTAAAATCAGTTTCCCTACCAACGCTAAAATATAGGTGGTTTTAGAGCTCACATATCAGTTATAAAATTTATCGATTTACTTGATTGAATTTTGGCGAATTCTAGGCAAACATTCGTGAATGGTCATACCGGCTTTATAATCCACCTTCAAATCTAGTTGATAATGATTTTTCAAATATTCTTGTTCATTCTGCAATAAATTGAGCTCACTAGCTCCTACTGCGAGTAATAAAGGCATGTTCTGGAAAGATATTAAAGAGGTTACCGACTGAACTCCGGTTCACCGGTCGTCTTGTTCTTTGTTGAACGCAAGTCACAAGCCGATCAGAATCCCAGTATGGTAATAATATATATTATAATACAATATAAATTTTTTTTTTTTTTTTTTATTTTTTTTTTTTTATTATGCTTTATGTTGCATACTTTTTTTTTTTTTTTTTTTTTTTTTTTTTTTTTTTTTTTTTTTTTTTTTTTTTTTTCTAATATTTTTTTTTTTTTTTTTTTTTTTTTTTTTTTTTTTTTTTTTTTTTTTTTTTTTTTTTTTTTTTTTTTTTTTTTTTCAAATATAAGGATTTTTATAATAAGTGTAAATTTTTTCTCTACTTTGTTAAACTTTGTTTTTTCAAAATAAGATTTTAATAGTAAATGTACAGTAGGCACCTTGGAAATGATTGACTCATAATTTTTATAACTCTAAGTAGTATTCATATTTTCTCTACTAGTTCATTTATTTTTTATTTATTTTTTTTTTTTTTTTTTTTTTTTTTTTTTTTTTTTTTTTTTTTTTTTTTTTTTTTTTTTTTTTTTTTTTTTTTTTTTTTTTTTTTTTTTTTTTTTTTTAAAAAGCTGTGTGATGTATATATAGTGTAGATGTAGTAATAAAATTAATATAACTAATAAAGTTTATAATTAAATACATTATATATATATTAATTTAATATAAAGTACTGTAATATACTAAATTTAATTTAAAACTACTTTATTTAATTATAATGTATAGTTGTAGTAGGGAGAAAGATTATATAATTATAGGAATGATAAGAATAATTAAGGTAATATTTTAAGAGATTATAAGATGATTTTTTTATACATTAGACCTAGTGTATAGGTCTTGAAAACTGCCTTCTTGATAGACTCTAGCAAAGCTCAGTCCTACTCAATGCTACTCAGGTTCGGTATCACTATTTAAATTATCGTCTAAGGAGTAAAGCTAACTATAAAGAAAAAACCATACTGAAGATAGTAACAATGCACTGTAACCGTTACACGTAAGCGCATACAATATAACCATCAAATAACTTTCTTTTGTTTTAAGAACAAAACTTATGTTATATGCACTCAGTGAGCGAGTGTTTGTACAACTGTGGATATATAAAAATATCTAGGAAGTACTCTTCGAAACTTCTTCTATAGCCACCAAATATATAATATTTAAAGGGAAAATATGCCTAATTTTTCAAAGGGAACTTATCATGATATAATTTATTTAAATACGCGAGTGGGTTGTAGATTTGTCTCTTTTAATAGAAAACAACAGAAAACAAAAGCAAATATTTTTAATTTAAACAAAAAAATGATATTCTCACGAGAGTAGCTTTATGTAAAAGTTTCACTTCTGCGAAAAAGTGATATCAGACTAGTAAGAACAGAGGTGTTTCCAAAAAAAAAATAACTCAAGCATCTACAAGTGCTTTACTAAAAGGTGTTTTTTTATGGAACGAGTAGGTCTGCGTACAAAAATAAAACAACTATAAAGGGTGTATGAGAGAGTTATTCATAATCTATTAACCTTTATCGCACTGATGTAACACGGATGCGTATTGTTCTAATTACGGACACGTTGAACTCAAGACACACAGACACAATATCATAGGTTTACTCGAGTCACCATATGAGTAGTACGCGCATCCGCGCCGGGGTTCCTCCCAGTGTGTATCATAATCACGACCCCGACTCCCCCCAGTGAATATTGCCCCAATAATGATCAATTCGAGTGCGCTGGCACATTTTGGGCCATGATGGTGGTATTATCCTCTTAAGTCGAGCTCGTCGTGTATCTCGCCACCTCTTAACATGAGTGGCCTCCGGTACAATTTTTTCTGTTTTTTTCTCGTGTGTGTGTATCCATCGATGGGTGGAGTAACTAAAGGGTATAAAATACTTTTTCTTCTTTTGTGAAGTGGTGGGTAAGAGGTGGCTCTTCAGCGGACGTTCGCCTGTCGAGCGTCGAATTCCTTTTCACTGTAAATTTCACTAAGTGGATGAGGCACCCACATTTACTATATGGTTGAAATATTATACCTTCACTTGCCCCTGTACTTGATCGGGTGCGAATCGGTTTTGATTAAGAAAAGATTGTCTATAATAGGAACTGAAAGCGCTACACATATTTATTCCCGTAGGGAATTTGATCAGGCACTACCTATTCTTCAGCCAGAATGTATAATTAAAAAGCCCCCTTGGAAGCGGGGATAACTGAGCACGTCCGTTGCGATTATCATTATTTAAATCCAACACTCACGTCGCGAAAGTGATACTATGGATTGGGCACAATGAATTTATTACGGATTAAAAACCAGAGAATTCCAGATGATCTTTGAACTTAAGGTGGCATAAGCAACTCTCACGTGACTTCTCATCTTCTTTCCGAGAGGAAGACCGGTAAAGCTTTACTACATCTTTCGAAGAATCTTTTGGTGTCCATTTTTATTAACACCCGAAAAACACGGTTATCTCATAATTGATAACATTTTAGGACATCTTTTCTCTGTTGGCATGTAAAAATGTACTTGTGAGACTTCCAAGGCATTTGGCAAACCCCTCATAATAACTAAACATTTCGAGTCTTAAACTCTATGTTAAATCTGGTCTATAGTAAGTTAAAAAATTATATGCAGATGGTAATATCCTGAATAGATTCTAAACCAGTCATTATAAAATTCCCTTATATTTAAAAAAATCAAATATTAAATGGGAGATCAACTATTATTTCCTAAACGTCTATATTTTCGGTACGAAATTACCATAATTATAATCTATTATCTTTTAATTATCCCTCATCGCAGAACTATATCGTAGGACTATGATGTGTAGAAACGTTCGATTCATTACCGCTGATCCTTCCCTACCGCTGATCACCTTACCCCGCTGAATCCTTACCCATTATTGTTGGCCTATCTTGTCCTTAGGGGAGGAAGTACTATAGTCCACAACTGTGGAGTCAATACGACTTCGGTCCATTTGTTGTCCGATTCCTATTAGAGGTGGAGAAAACCATAGCTTTTCTTTTATATATTTGTATAGATTTTTCGAGTTCACCATTTGAACAATATTGTTCTGAAGATCCTCCGAATAGGATTAAATTTCTAAAATAAACCCTAAAATCATTTTCTTTCATTCTTCAAGTACATGACTCTTAGACGGCTACTAAATTCGAATATAGTAGGGTCCCCAATGATCAACTGATCATTATCCTCTATTTTCTTTTATATTATTGCATGTATTCCTAAAATTTTCTGTGTTTTCAATCCACCTTCTTTCTCCTCATCTTCTTCATCAAGGAAGAATTGTTCCTTAAAGCCTTGTTTATTTTTTAAATACGCTGTAAGTATATATAGAAGTGAAATCACTTATCCAGCTCACAGTAAATGTGAGAAATGTAACTTTCATCCTGTTTTGTAGAATTCTGTACCTCATTATATAATATCCACGTACAGTAACAGTACAAACAAACGAACTAAAACAACATAGTGTAACGAAGTTTATCACACTCTAACAATCTTCAATATGTAACCTAATGTTCCACATACACGGTGACGTTCCCTACTTTTTTCTTAAATTTCCTATGTGCTGTAACTATTCCCCGTATATATACTCCTAAGACTTCGACCCTCTTTTTAGAACCAGCTTTGTCTCACCACCCCTTTTGAATGGTCTACGACTTAATTAGTTCCATCTGTCACACCTCCTTTTCCACCACTATCTATGGAGAACCATCATATTCACAGATCTTGTCCATGAGCATTTCTTTAAATAGGAACGGTACGCTTGGTGAGGAGCATATAGTTAAGGCCTTATGAACTGTTTTATATTACACATATTAATCGAAGGAGAGCATGAGTTTATATTCTAGGCATCTTAAGACCCACTTTGATACTGCGTATTCTCCTTTAACAACCACACTCACTTAAGTATTCAATCTTACGGCATACGATTATATAAACGCATCCGTCTACAAAACCCCGTTAATAGCAGGGTGGAGAGGTGGATTGCGACCGAATAATGTTTAAACTATCTTTATAAGACCTTGTCGCGACTCGCATTAATAACACTTCGGAGTTGAAAAATTTCGACCGCAAATCTCTACAGAATCTTAGCCACATTTAAACGACGTAAGGATCTTTCCTGAGCTATCGGAAGACTCACCTTGTAAGACCTATAGGCGTGAATACGTTACAGCTGCTATATTTAGTGTAGTATGCGGATTTCGAGACTTTCTGAGTACACTTGTGCATGAGTCTTTGCTTTCGCGTAGAACGTGGTAAGCAACGATTTAAGCCAATTTGGAGAATCGGTATTAAGTTATCCCATCGACTCATAGAGTATATCTTAATTGACCCTTCAGAATCTGTTTTTAATCATGTAGAAAGCTGTAATAGATCCATTTGGCGAATCCTTCGAGCTATCGAATGTAAACACTTAATTATGACGCCAATATTTTCAGCATCCCGGTGGGTATGTCATGACTTTAGTTTGAGCGGAATTATACTTTTAGTATGCTTTCTGCGGCAATATCATTATAGGCTTAGACATGCAGCATCTCTGAAACTTATAATATATAGAGCACCTAACTCTGATTCACCCGAGGATAGGCCACACTAACTGCGTTTATGCTTGTACTAACTGAGTAAATATAATTTGTGTTCCGCCACTATGTGGGCACAAGTGAAGATGGAATGGTGTGTGACATCCAAAGTTCGTCTCTCTCATGATCCTGTATCAGATAGTGGCCTGGTCGAGCACAGATTATCACATATGAACATTCGTCGTGTAGGCCCACTTTCAATAATTAATAAATCATTCCGAAGTAATAATTTTGTTTATGAGGTGCAGATAAATTTTATATGCTTTGTGAGGAGTTTTTTTGCCCATAAAAATCGGCTACTATATTATATCAAATTCCTAGTGATTCCCTCTTGTTACAATAAGGATAGTTCACTGCATACGCTGCTCAAATTTCTTCTGAGGAGGAAGAATGTTGAATTTAAAAGATAAATTCTTATTTCGGGGGACTTGATATAAATTTAGTAATTCTTGCTGAAAAAGTTTGATTTCATATCTTCTGTTATACTGATTTTTTTGGAGTTTCAAACATTATGACGTTTACGAACTTATATCAGTTACACTCTCGAGATGTATGACATACGTGTTGTTTTTACTTTTCAACACCGTTTTCACGTGATAATGAGCGGCGAGAGCGAGTTCGATATTTTTTGTGCGTATACGCTTCCTTCTACAATCTAACTCAGTTTAAGGAGAACGATATGTCAGTGCACTAGAGTGATTATACTCGTAACGAACGAAAGTACTCAGAGTTAGATCGAATTATTTATTAGTCGGAGTGTGTGTCCACTTTCGTATCGTCATCTTATTTACTGGAATGAATAGTTGTGCTTACGGGAAATTCGCAAAACCGAGGCCTCAAATGCTTTCAGAATAATAAACCATTTTCTATAAGTAATTGCGAATAATATGGTTTGTATAACAAACCCTCCTTCAAAATGCACTCTCAATTCAACATAATGTTCAATAGGTATTGTTATATTTCCCCCAAAACCCCTAATAGCCCTTACACCCATATACACAGCGGTGCGGCGAAGCACAATTGTTAGGACATTTTTTATACATATAATAAATAATGAGTCGCGTGAGTCTCCTTATAACAGTCTTGAATATACCAGCCTAAAAATTCACAAAGACACAACTATGTTCACCATCCAGACGGCATGAGAGTGTGTGTGTCCACATGTTCCGAAACAAGTTTTTTGTGTGTTTTCTGCGTGCAATTCTCATAGCCACGCACTATAACATAACCTCATAATCGACTTATAAGATGGATCTAAGATCGATACCGTCGAGAGACACACAGATCTCGACACCGAACGGAGTCACAGACAAGCGCATTACTAATACACAAACATAAATAAATGCATACACTTCCATCTAACACTCTAACAAATCCTTTACTCACTGGGATAAAACTCCGTTTATTATCCGAGATCATTCTAGTATACGGTTATTCTAACTTTAATATCTTGCAAAATAATCTTTCGAAAGATAATAGGGAACTCGCTAATCTAATCTCAAAGCAATCACGCCTCACAATAGTAGTGAGAAATCAAACTCATATTAACTATTTCTCACGGATAAATGGAATCAGAGTGTTAGCGATGTGTCAAGATTATTTTTAGAGAGCTTTCATCTCACAAGGAAAGCCGAAGAATGGGATATAAGGTATAAAAACAAAAATTTTTGATTTTTTTTTCAGATTCTCTCTTTATTTTCATCAATTATTTTCTTCGAAAACTACGATAGCTACAAGAAAAACTAATAACATCTCTCCATTTGTGAGAATTCAGGCCCTGAGTTAATACAAATTGCTCGTCTTTTTACTAGAAATTATATATTTACCCACACATTGACTACTAAGAGAGAGTGTGTACTGGCAATTTGCTTGTGTGTGGATCCTCCTTACTATGAGACAACTATCATCAAGTCTTATATTAAATATCAGTCTCTCTGAAGTCTTAACACTGGCTATCACCCATCATACCCCCTTCCCTACTTCTATCTACTTACCTGCTTTTCAGGGGAATCACGGTGACTAATACTGTGAGATTACTATTTTGAGTCTTTACTTCTAGCATTACCTATAATCGATGGATGAGAGTAATTTAAAGGGCAACGTATACCCCATGGGCCTCTTATACAAAGGGCAAGGGTTATGCTGAACACTTCACGCTTACCTAAGTTGTTAACTGTGAGAAGATTTATAAAATCTAACGTCAGTTTTATTTATTGACCATTTTCCTTTTTACAATATGAACATATATATTATATTATAATATTTTAAAAACAGTCACTCATGACATTATCCATTACAGATCACAATAATCACACTGAAGACCTTTGTCATCTGTGGGTTTCTTCATTTTTTAGAACATTTTATAGTTTGTGTTTGTGTAGATAACGACTGTGATTTGGATAATAATTTTTGTTATTGACATTATTAATTCATCATGCTGTTATTATCATCTTGTTTTCAATCGCAGTTCCATGATTTCAAATTAATATGAACGACTCACGGTCCAACTGGCTTTGTGATACGATTATACATATTGTTTCATTATATTGATTAGAGTCTGACAGACCTTGATTCAACCCTATATTATTCTTTACCTTCTCAGTTGTAACTATATATTAGGGAATGATAACTCTGAGTCTTTATATATAAATTCACAGATCAAAATTTATCGCAAGTATAACTGGCAGCAGTCGTTATCCCTAAAACGATGAAACTATCTTGTTTACATCAGTTCATTCTAAAAGATGTATCTTCTACATCATTTTCTTTTTACTACATTATTTTATTTAATATAACAACTAAGTATTATAAAAGCTTTCTGTGCAGAATACAAGGCGCATATCAAGTTCATCGTATGCCTTCGCGGCCAATTGCGGCTGAAACCTGCTAGCGTAAAGGCAAACATATAAATCTTGATTTCTATTCCTCCTTTTCCTAAACACATATAGCATGCGCTGAAAAAAAATTTATGTATGCGTGTGATTTATTTTCGTGTGCATTTCTCTTTCAACTTTTCCACTCCTCATTTTGATCCATTTCTTAATTTATAATTACTTCTTCAGCAAAACTACGAGTAAAATAAGCTTAATTCTAAGCATAATCATGTTTTTAATATACACATAAGGTCATTTACCTCAGTTTGACGGAAAGTGAACCTCACTACGCAACTGTGAACACATAGACTCTCGAATAATTTCCAAAACCATATGTTGAGAAATGCAGAAAATAGTGGATATTTGTTTTGTGGTGTAGAGATATAAATAATATTGCGCAAATATCTTTGTCATATTAATTTGTGTAAGTAAAGTTCTTGTGCATCTGCTCTCTACTCCAACAACGATATTCTAGACTAGGATGAATCACAGAACTTTTACCTTATCGAGTGAACTTATTAAAAAATCTAACAATTATCACGATATATAGCTCGTGCTATAGCTTTGATCATCAGTAGTGCTGGATATGCTGTTTGCTAAAGAAAAAATTTGTCTCTCTGAGATATTCTTAAAATTGTGTTAAAAAAATAATATTGGCAAGATAATAAGAAGTTTACCTTGTAAGAAATATATGTGACTAATTTGGGATGAGCTATCTTTAAATGTTTTTTTCTTTACTTTCTTATTTCTCATTGACTAAAAATTCAGCAGATATGCCTACAAGTCAACAAATTCTTATTGGATCTCTAAAACCGGATCTTAGTTAATGGAAAATCACTACTGAAACGTGTTTGACCGAGCTTACTAACGGGTGCTGCAGTAGCAAATCTTGAAAATCAGAAAATCCTCTCTGGTGTATCTATTTTTTTTTTCTGTGTATTCTGTACATTCAGTCTGTTTTTAATAATGCTCCATCCACTTACCATAATTTATAAGTCAATTTAATTTGTAACATTCTTCTCAGAATGAAATAACTACTTAACTTATGTTTCGACCAAAGTCAATTTTAGGTAGTACAATATATTGAGATTTTATTATCTTTAATTTCTATCCACAAATTATCATAATTCATTTTCTTCAACACATAACTACAAAACAGCTCCCGCTCTTTCTTACCTCAACACAGTAGTGAATTGCACAAGAAGCGTGCTTGGTAGTTTAAATGTGTGTGTGTATGTGTATACGGCTTAACTCCTGACCACCTTGTTCTCTCGAGCAACAAACACAAACAAACTCTGAGTCACTCAAGCTCGGTCTTTATCATAGAAACTGTATTCCATATTTTCATATATATAATATTATTTTATAAATTAATATAATATTTCTCACCTTTTTTATTAATGTATATATACGAAAATAGGAAAATCTAAAAATATCTTATTAACTTAGGTATTTTTACATAAAGAATATTTAAATAAAAATGTTTTAAATTATTTAATTGTATAAATGTTACGATTTAATTTTGACATACTCTCGCTAAACTAGTGCTGCTATGTATTATTGGTCAGTGGCGATTCTTTCATATAAAGTCAACCTCTATTTACACTCAGTTTACGCAGCTACTATCAGTTCTTAACTATTATGACCGTATATAACGATGAAATAGTTATGTGGGGCTGCTTTTCCCCTACAAGTTGAAATTAATAAAAAAAAAACGCTGCTTAACGCTTATATTGTTAATTGTAAGTGAGTGAATATACTATAATAAAGAAACCTCAAAATAAGAAATATAGTCGGCCCTATAAAATCGAGATCACTTACCGCAAAATGCGTGCATCAGAACAGACTCATATCACCTTTCAATATTGACCCTAATAGGTTTTCTACCTTGTAAAAATACCATCATAATAATCCTAGTGATATATTTTAAAGATTAAATCATAGTAGCTTTCCCAAAATACCACAGTGATGACATTATAAGAGTATGTACCCTATATTATGCTAAATACTCACACAGTGACTTAATATGTCAAAAATGTTTACATAGTTGAGAATTGTAAAATAATCATAATTACTATACAAATAACCATAATAATATATAACAGAAAATATAATATGTTACATACAGTAACATGCAATGTAACTTGAGTATATACTTTCAAGTCAAGAATCTTATGATATATACTTACACTATATATTAACCACTAGTGTTTACTTTAACAAGTTTACAAAGTATGTATACCGTCTCCGTTAAACAAGTAAATAAATATGGCACTACAGTAATTTCTTTAAGGTACTATATTTTCAAGGTAATATAATACTAGTACTACAATGATTTTCTAGTGTTATTCTATGTAAAAACTACTATGTTATTGCACTAAATGTACTATCTACAGTCATTAAAGTAAAGTTACTATATTTTTATAGAGTATCTACTTTTTATGTTTATAGTAGGATAAGAAGATAAGAAAGAAAATCTACAATTTAGTTATTTCTATCAAAAAAGAAAAGCGATAATATCACTTTAAATGTAATAAACGCAAGAAAAAAAACGCAATTTACTCCCTTTTCCGCCAACATCAATTGTAACGGTTCTCAAAGCTTTAGTGAATTTTCGACTCTTAACACTTGTATTTAAATTGTATATTAGAAACACCAAAATAAAATATCAAAAGTTGTGGATGAATGAATTAGAGGACTCTCGTAATATTTATGAGAAAAATGCATCTGCCTACTTGCGGTAGTTGAGTTCACCCACCTCCTGCCTCAACAAATCACGGTGAGACAAACGTAATAGTTGTACAATATTAATATATACATCACTTCATATTACTCAAAAAGGGGGAAGCTGAACTAGTTAAAATCTTCCCAGAGTCAAAATGTCAACAGGGACCACACTTTAAAGCGCACGGTATAATGCGCGAATGAATATACGGTAAGCAAAAGTGTATAAATATATATATTAAGACATTAGTGTAATAAAGCAATCATTTATCTAATATATAACAAAGATAGATAGAAGGATGATGATAGAGAGAATAAGAAGTTTTTAAGAAATGATGAAGTTGAGGCATGATATCTTAAATAAGAATCCAAATAGTAAAATTTTATTCAAGATGATAGTAAAAAAAAACTATAACAGTTATCATTAATCAATTATGTTAAGTACAAAAATATATACTTATAGTAAGCACAAAGTAACATAAGCACGAAGTACAAAAAAACATAAGTACTATGTACAAAGCATGTAAGTACTAAGTACAAAGGAATATAAGTATTAAATACAAAGTAATATAACTTCTAAGTACAGACTAGCTTATGTATTAATGAAAAATTACAAATAAGTATATTTACAATAACCGTTACTTATAATAATTAAACATAACAGAACATACAAGTTAATTAATCTATACAATTTGGTCTGTACTACCCAAACCCACTAGATCCAGTTCTGCATGCTTTCGTTTATCAAATTACTTGGTGTAAATACAATTGAATACTTAATTTTATAACTTTGAGTAGTTGATTCAGGCAAACGATGCCCACTAGTGTAGCAACGTTGATAAGATTTATTACTTTTTGAAAGGGGGCACCCAGCCCCGGAAGTCTGTTTAATAAATAGTTACATTTAATAGGACCTCTCATAAAATGATTAGATTAAGTTATATGAATTGGCAAATTGAACATTAATTAGAATTAAAAACTACTCCCATATGTGAGGACATAGTATCGAAGTTTACTAAACTTATATTATCTTATTTCATCATATAGTGTAATCAAACACAGATAACTGTAGAAGTTCTTGTCTGTAAGTAACGTGGAATTGATACTAATAATAAATATAATAATAATAATATAAATATAATACAGAATATAATAATTAATATATGAAACCTAAACCAATATAAACAATTATATATACTTTGTTGAGGGTAGGCATAACCTTTTCCAATCAGTAAACAAATTCAATATTCACTAAGAAATTGTTTAACAAGAGCACATTACCACAAAAATTGCCTACAGTAAACTGAAAAGTGAGGTACCTATTGCTATATGAAGCTAATGACTTGTTGAAAAATTAGAAAAAGAAAAAACTAAGATATCTGAAACATTTTAATTTTTTGAAAGAATGACAATATATTTGAGCAACAGACACACTAACAAGAATAATAAAATAAAAAAAACTCCAAAAAAAAGAAATATAATAAAATATATTCTCAAACCAATATAACATTCCACTAATAACTGCATTCTTACAAACTCCAGGAGATTATCTATTTGATGGAAAATATCAAAAATAAAACCCAAAACTCCTAATTCTTACCAACTGAATTTATGACTACTTAGATATTCTCTTCAGAACAGTACATTAAACTGTTTTGAAATCATAAATATCACAGACATGCAAGTTTGGTGAGTTCTTACCGCTCAACATCCTCCTAGCGCAACGCATGTTAGAGAACTTATAAGCCATCTCCTCATTAGTTAATTACCTTCGACTTTAACAACCAACTCATTTAGAATCCTCTATGTATTCAGAGCTGTTAGCACGTATTAGAAACCATAGGCCGTTGGCGAATGTCTTTACAAATGGAAGGCATGTATGATAAGCATAATACTTTGAAATATAGAAAAAAAAACACACATACAAAGTTCCTGAGCGAGTATTCGACAAACAGCGTGATAAAATATCACCCTCCTTTTGTGTGCGAGTTAAGCTCTTAACCATATATACAACACTGTATAGAGCCTTATCGTGACTTTAATCATACACTTGTGAATAAATATCCTCTATGACTTCAAAACACGTTGTTTATTATAGACTTCATGTTACATTAACAACTAAATAGATCATATGCGGTTTATTGAACACACATTTATGCACTCTAGACCATTTCGTTATTATGCGTTAAATAAAATATTAAAGAAGATTACATCCTTTCTTCGTCATCTATCCTATGAACCTTACATTAATTAACGTCTCTCACCAGTATAGACATCACATTCAGTTATTTATGATTACGAGTATGTTTTACGTTACTGATATTGAGTATTTGGATTACGGTTCCTGGAATCATATGTAGTGTGTGTTCTGCTTCATTATACGCTCTTCGGTTGAATCTATTGAAATTATGTACATGTCTTACTATAATATAAGTCGAAGGCTATAGTGGTGCCATTTACACACAATCGAAAAATAATTCCTAAAAATTTTGGAAATTATTTTTTCCTCAATGATTTTTTAGATTTTTTCACCACTAGACTTTGGACTTCATAAATCTCTGTGATGGATCACTCACTATATGGTCTTCAACTGCAAGGTTCAATTAAGCATATGATACGAGTTAGTTAAAAGAATATGAAAGTTGTCTTTTAAGAGTGCTATATATGTATATATGTTTCTACACTCTAGTGTTTTCCTTCCTTATCTGATAATATCACGCCTCCACACTTAAAATCGGTTATGTGATAAACACATTCCCTGTTGCTTGTTTGTGGGGAGTGATTGTAAATAGTGCAAGGTGTTCAAATGCCCTGAGTCGACGATCCGTCGCCTTACGGGAACGCAAAACCGCTCAAGCTTTCAAATACCGAATTTTCTTAAGCGTGCGAGAGGCTGATGCGTGGTGAATAAAGACGGTGATGTGGCTAAGAGTAGGTGGGGACGAATAATTAACAAGAAGGAGCGAGTTAAATTAGATACTCGACGATGTCCCGCGAATTCTGGGCGAGAAGCGGTGAGAGCAGTATGAATTATGTGAGGGGCGGAAACCGTGCTTCTGAGAGTCTCGTTATAGGAAAGTCTCAGTAATACACTTCCACTTATACACACGACAGAAGAAAACGAGAAAAATGACTCTTAGGCACGAGGCAACCATTCGACTCCATCCTTGGGACCGCGAAACTCACTGCACTAAGTACCATTTGTTCTAGTGAGTTGCCATAGAGATTCTATTAGATCTCTTTCTCTATCTGTGTGGTAATTTTGCACTTCAATACGACACTTACGTAATTAGTGATCCTTATCTTAAAATTACTCACTCACACAACGTGACAATGAGTCTCCGAATCCGTACATTAAGGTTTAAAGATATCAGCCCCTGGTAACGATATTCATACACAGATAAAGGACTATAGAAACATGAGCTCATTATGAATGGAAGACACTATCAGGGATCAATATCGAAGGAAGTTCATATACTAGTAAGGCTACATTATTTCCACTGAGAAACATAAGTCGCCAACATGACTGACGTATTTTCAGCTACAACTAGATATATATGCTAAATAGTAACATTGATTTCTTTAGTATCATAAATGAAGAGATTTCAGAAGCGTAAATAACACTGTATTTCCCCTTCTATAACAGACTTATGAGTATTTGTGCGACAACCAAAAGAAAGATTGATATGTTTCAGTTGGTTTTCTTTCTAAATACCACAATAGTATTATGATAAAGATTTGTAATGTTCTTTCTTCACTCTCCGGGAGATCATCAAAACACCCGAATGAGTGCTACATTTTAGCACTAAAACTAAGTATTATCAATATCGGGTTCCCCAGTGAACTCGCAGGAGCGAGATAACTGTAACAGAGAGTTGATATACTACAGTACATGTCTAAGAATGGGAAAGGGTTATGATAAAGAATACCAACTAAAGAGGAAAGGGTTTATATTATTGCTGAAGATTATCTTTGTGTTGAGTGAATACAATTCCTATTAATATTTTTTGTGTTCTGGCAGAATTTAAACGCAATGCGGTAAGCGTAGAGAGAATATACCCTAGAGAGGGATCTGGTCCAAAACAGTAGTTATCTCCATTGTGGAGGACCAGGAAAAGGGTGAGATAACAACGTTTCGTCCGACTCCTAGCAAGTGAGAGGTATATAAGAAAGTCCCGATTTATCACGTGATAAAAATTTGTAGCCCCACTACTCTTGTCATAATAGTATAGGATTTTTCGAATTCTTATGGCATATACTCTATTCGTTTGAGAGTGTCATGAGGCTACCTTTGTGCAATTATATATTCCACCTTCAATCTTAGTTTTTATTATTTTATTCTTCTCAATTAAATAATTCGTTCACCTCACTTGAGCTAAAGCTGAGCGAGCTCACTAGCTCCTACAGAGAGCGACGTTAATAAAGGGCATGTTACTGAGCAAAGAATATTTCAAAGGAGGTGTAACACTCACCGTAAGAAGACATGAACTTTCGGTTCCTCGTTTTAAAAATTGAAAAAAAATTTTCGTTCTGTTCTTTGTGAGAAATTTCGTCAAGTTCAGAGAGCCGAAGACTAGGAATCACAGTGAGGTTATTTTTATTTACCCCTTGATTTGGTACAAATAATGCTACAATAAAATTTATTTTATATTTTTATTCTTATTGTATATTTCTTTTAATTCCAGGTTATAGATATGATGAGATTTTAGCATGGCAACTATTATTATTTCTCTATATTATTAATATATTTTTTTTTTATTATTTTATTTATTTTTTGTGGGTCTATTTTTAATTTTTTTTTCTTCTATGTTTTAGCTATTCCGCATAGCTACAAAGAACCTATAACTATTATTTTTATCTTTTTTTTTTTTTATTCGTGTGTTTTTCTTTATAAATTATAAATTGTGTTAATAATATACACTATTTTGCTGTAAGGTTGGCTAGGTATTACCTACTGAAGTTATTTAACTAAAATAATAAATATCTCAAAATAGTAAAGTGTAATTTTTTCTCTTTTTAATTTATGTTAAATTTGAAAGTAATTAATGCTTTCTAAAATAAAGATTTTATACGTAAAGTGTAATTTTTATCTATTTAGGTATTGGAACAGTTTATAAATTATTAGGGTAAAAAACATGTATTAATAATTTTTCTTATAAAATATTCATAAAAAAATATATTTTTTTATTTATTTTTTTTTTTTTTTTTTTTTTTTTTTTTTTTTTTAAATGTGAACCAAGTTTTATTTTTAATTTTTTTTTTTTTTTTTTTTTTTTTTTCTTTTATTTTATTTTTTAAGCTGATTGAATTTTATGAGTTATAAGTTAGACATCCTAACCTAAATAAGTTTAATTTATATACATTAAATATTAATATATATTTATATTAATTTAAGGTATAAAAATATTTATCTAAACTACTATGTATTTAATATAATTTATTAAGTTGCAATATTTCTAGTAATTTAAATGATAATGGAGTAATGATAATTAGGAGAATCAATTTAAAGATTTTAGATGTTTTTACAAGACCTAGTGTATATCTGAACTGCCTTCTTATAAACCTCTATGCAAAGCTCAGTCCTACTCATCTACTCAGTCTTGTACATATTTATATTTATAAAGAGTAAGTAATTAAAAAAAAACCTCAATTGTAATATATACTTAACTCCATATAATAAACTTCAAAATAAATTTTTATTCTATTTTATAAAAAACCGAATTTATGAATCTTTGAACTTTTGAAAACACACTTGTGTTAATTCTAAGTTAAAACTTCATATATTTTTCAATCTACACAAATTGCCCATTAATTTAATAAACTATATCTTAAATGGTAATTTCTTCAAAATATATTATTTTTTATACTCCATGTTAATTATGCTTTTATAGAAACAAGATAACAAACAAATATTTTAATTAAAAAAAAATGATGATTCTGAATTACTTTTGCGCTGATAAAGTTTTTATTGAAAAATATCCCCCACTCTCTTTCAAGGGAAATACTTTTTCGTTAACATAAGTACTTAAATTAATACTCCCAGTAATTTAGGAACGGGAGTTATGGTATCTCTCGTGTGCATAAAAATAAAAAATAAAACGACCTATATAAATCTTAAAATCGTGATTCAAGTTTTATGGCATGTAGATAAGAAACAATTTTTATCATCATAACACTTTACAGTCGGAATTAAGAAAACAATACATACTATCCACAAATCGGTTTACGTCTGTTGCACACCAATGTAAAGTATGCAAATCCCGACACGATGCCGAAAAAACAACAATACTTTTAGTAACCACGACGGAGGCAAAAAAATACCGCCGTCATGAGATGTCCCGCCCACTAATGTCGATGAATGGGTTAGAGGTGGCGGAGATTGTGGGGTCTCATTTAAGATGATGCTGTAATTACACGATTACAAGTGACGATCGGGCGTGATGAATTTCAACCCCGATGGTTCAGCACATGTTTACATGCACTGGGGTGGTGCTAATCACGTTTCTTCTTTTTATTGTTTGTGTATATTCTATCTTTCCAGTGAGGTGGGGGGTGAGGCACTTTTAATTATTTCCCTCCCTTTTGAGCTGTGGTAAGATTTTAGCGCGTCTCCGGAGATCTTCGCCTTCCGCACCCTGCTCTCTTATGTATATGTGTCTCATATGAGTATTAGGGTGTCGCGAGTGTAGTGAGAGTATCCTATGGCCGAATACCATTTCTCAACTTTGCCTCCCGTCTCGTGCGGTATGGAGATATGCAAATTCACCGGTCCCTTTTGAATGTTAACAAAAGGACATTGCGTGCTATACTTCGAAGTAGGCACCCCAATCGAGAGCACCAAGAGGCGCCATTATATTATCCCACCGTAGGCTGTCATTTTTGGTTAGAGTCGAGGCGACCTCACCTCGTATCTGCCCGAAGAAGACGTTCACACCTATTAAAAGCCCCTTGGGAAGTCGGAGGGGAATAAACTGAGTCAACGTCCGATGCGATTCCATTATGTAAAATCCAAACCTCACTCCGATGAGGTTACTAATTGAGATGGGCAATAGATTCAAATCCGATTAAAACAGAGAATTCCGAGATGATACTTGAACCAAGGTGGCATAAAGTCAACTAGCCGGCTCTCTCTCTTCGGAAGGAAGAAAGCTTACAATCTTCCGAAGAACATTATGTGTCCGATTTTATTACAACCTTTATATAATTATAAATATATATATATATACACCCTATAATAAAAATCAAACGGTCTAATTCAATGAAACATCTGACTAATTACGTGGGTGCATAGAATAAATGTACTGGCTTCTGGATTTAGAAACCTGAAAAATAACTTTCGTTCACCTGGTCTATAGTAATAAAATTAGCAGATTTATCTGATGATCCCACATATAAATCCCTATAATCCATCAATGGGGATCCTATTTCTACGTTATTTTCGGGTGCATCCATATATTCTTTTGAATCCTCCAGTATAGGGGACAATGTGAGACGGTTCGATCCTCCGCTGATCCTTCCCCCGCTGATCCTTCCCCCGCTGATCCTTCCCATTTGTTGGCCTATCTTGTCCTTAGGGGAGGAAGTACTATAGTCCACAACTGTGGAGTCAATACGACTTCGGTCCATTGGTTGTCCGATTCCTATTAGAGGTGGAGAAAACCATATCCTCTTTTCACTTTTATATATTTTAAGATTATCGGTCCATTTAGACAAATGTTGATTTACTGAAGATCCTACCGATAAATAGGATTAAAATATTCTAAATAAACTATCATCGAAAATCATTTTATTCACTTCTTCATTCTTAACTTGTCTTTCACTTGACAGGGTCCTGATAATACGAGAGTATGAGCTGGATTCCTTCATGAATATTGGAATTCATTAATTTTTTTTCTTTATATATATATATCCATTTTTACAATTATGTTTCTGTGTATCTTTTTTCTATAATATATCCAAGAAATCTACATTTCATACACTCAATCTTGCAACTATATCAGAATTGAAAGAGTGGTGTTCCTGATATCGAAAATGCTAAATTAGATTATTTATATAAATAACTTTGCATAGATATAAAGTATAGAGTGGAGAGTGCGTGCGTACTCGCACAGTGAATCACGTAACAATGGTGAGATAATGATACTATTCTCTGTTTTGTGACGAATGGTAACGCTGTCACACGACCTCCGTTAAAATTAATCAAACTGTATAACTTTATAGTATTTAATATATATACTATATCTCTTATTATTATATACCTATGTATAAAAAAGGGCTATTTCCCACTTTTTATCTTACAATTATGGTGTTAGTTCAACAAGGAAAATCTTTTT